>CAXKVW010000659.1:0-33036 GCA_964058825.1 Carex arenaria
TGTTGTATTTTGCATTAGCTCGCCACACTTAAATTATCACAACCTTTTTCTTTTTTCCAAACTTGAAACAGATTGTGTAAAAACTAAACAGACGAATTGAAGCTATAATTAATATATTATTGTAATTAGCAAAAGGCAGAGATACTATTTTATCTGATATCAGACATAAGATACTGTTAGTGTTAGCCAATCGACCTCTAAAAGATACTGTTAGTGTTATTGTAATTAACGTGACATGCACCCAACTATTTGCTCGATCGTTATGAAAAGAAATATCAATTTATATGAATTTTGTTATTTGAAGCCACCGACGATTTTTGAGTTTAGACGCATATGCATGTTTTTGTTGCAATTAATTATTTATTCACCATCTTGCTTCGTCCATGTTACGGGCCTTGTTTCCACACAAGTTCAAACCAATTATTCTATTTTTTTTATTTTTTATAGCTATTATTTTGGTAGTTTATATATTGAGGATGTCTATAGTACAGCAAAATTAAACTAAATCACAATCGTTAGTTTTATCTATTGAATGGTTCGGATTAGATAGTCTATTTAACTCTCATGATCGTTATATCTAACGTTAAATTGAACAGAAGGTTTTTCAGAAGGGTAACAGTCTATTTCTTATTTTCTTACCCTCCGTCTACGTCTACGTCTCCTCCTCTCCTCTGCTTCTCTCTCGTCCTTGCCGCCTCCGCCTTCACCATTGTCGAGCACCCCAGAGGACCTCACGACGCTTCTCCCCCTCTCCTGAACACCGAGATGCGATTTCCTCCCCAAGCCCACCATATACGCGATTTCTTCCCACTCCCAGCAAGCCTCCAGCGCGATTTCTGGCGCCTCTCCTCCCTCCACGGCTCCGCGCCTCTATTGGACGAAATGATGGGAACCTTCGAGCCGATCGTGCTTGATTTGATTTACGGTGGCATTTACCAACTGTTACCTCAAATGGAGTGATTTCGACTGCACACGCGCCAAGAAGAAGCTCAGAAATATCTCGTTAGCTTGCCTTGCGTTGTCAAAGGGATTCTTATGCAACAGTTCTTTCAGGCCACTGTTGCAGAATTTCTTTTTCTGGTAAGAAATATATATATCAGAAACCTGATATACTTGTTTCCCTTTGTTCTTTTTCTCTGAAATGTGCTGCCAATGGTGAGACGAAGCCGGGTAACTGTTTTATAGATTATTCTGGAACTGTTATGTAGATTTGGAGACAAACTCCCACAGTTTCTTTCCATTGCATTTTGCAATGTGGTTAAGAAATTGATCAAGCAGGTGGATGATAACCGATTTCAGTAGGCAACTCAAGATTTCATTTGCTCCACTAATGGTTTTAATAGAGTGGATCCCTGAGAATGAGTACTAAATAATAAGTTGCATAAATGCACCAGTTAGTATACCTTGCATTGAGGATTTGATTTTAGGTTATTGGTTTGAGTTCTGAAAGATAACTTTTTAAGGTTAATTGGTGCAACCAATTTGATATCAGTTTTCTGTTAACTGCTGCAACCAATACCAAGATATTTTGAGTACTGGTACGAACATGTGAGGATAGGGTGATGTCTAAAGAACCAACCATTACAAAATCCCCTTCTGCTATTTCAAACCCTCAGTTAATTCGCAAAAAGAAGGAAGCATCTCTCCATAGAAACCTCTCTCTAGATGCCTTTTGTTCGTCAGACACGTCTAGTGATTCATCTTGTAGCAGGCCATCTAGTACGTCAACCAGTAGGAGCTGCCGTACTGTGGTGACTCGACCGAAGAAAGAGGTGGGCAATGAAGGCAAGGTAGAGAAAGAAGAGAAAGAGATGGTTTCTGCTGCATCTTAGGATTTTTTATTGAAGGAAAGCGGCGCTGCAGGTGTTTTATATTGCTAAAGTATCTATCAGGTACTTTGTCATTTTGACATGCTATATTGTGGACTACATGGAAGTGTTCTATCTAGTGTTCCCCTCCAAAAGATGATTCAAATAAATGTGTCCATTTTGACATGCTATATTGTGGACTACATGGAAGTGTTCTATCAGGTACTTTGTCATGCCCTTGCAACATATTACTTTCTTTGTTATTGGCTTATTAGAAAAATGAAGAACTGAACCGGTACCATTACTAGCACAACTGAGCTGATACCAGTGCAAATCAGGTGCAACCTATGTGCAACACATTGGTACAGAGTACTGCATACAAAAAACTTGATATTTATTTGTAAATTGTAATATTCTATCTCAGTTCTGTTTTTAGTTCTTTGGCCAAATATGATGATCATATATGAGAAGTTATAAAAACTTCTTTTTTCTGATATAAGGGCAAAATAGTCATATTTAAATAAATATAAGTTAAAATCAAAACTAAACACAATAACAGCTTTACCTGTGTATATATCTAGAGCAAGTGAATGCACTTGAATTCTCTCTTCCCTTATCCTTCCCTCCCCTTCCCTCCCCTTTCTTTACAAAGCTCTGGAGCAGTCTTAATTACTTGACTGCAATGCCCTTATTTTATCTTTTTGATCTTCTGTCTTTTCTGACTGTTTTTTTCCTATAAAATTTCTGAACCTAAAAATAAGTACAGCTTAATTTAACTGTTTGTTAATAAATTTGACCCAATAATGCTTCATTTAGCCCTTAAATAAAATGAAAGGGTATTCATTTCCCTTCTGACTCCCATCTGAGAATTGGAAATCAAGGTCGGGTACCATATAGACATCATGTGCCACTTGATTTAGAAAATAGAGGCACACATGATGTTAATTTTTTTTTTTGGTCAGTGGGTGGGGTTGGATTTGGGGTTTTCCTTCTAGAGACCTTGGAAATCAGGAAGTAAATGATACACCAAATTGAAACATGAATGCCAAATAATGAGCAGAATAGCAGAAAGACTAAATGTACCTGTGATACCAGTACCAGCATGGAGTGTACTAGAGGGTGGGTCAAACCTACTTGCACGGGTGGGTCGAACCTGACCCCATGTACTGTTCATTGCAGGTTTATGCTACGACCGAGTCCCAAATTACCTTAATCTCTTTTCCTAAACTGGTCTTATTGTTTGTTCTACACAATTTATCTTGCTTACATTATTCTTTCTTATAGTACATTTCCAGGACCAATACACATTACACATGGCTAAAACACACAACATAGCACCACTTTGCCTGCCGTCACAGTAATTTATCTCACATTAAATACACTCCTTGAATCAGTTCATAACTCAGTATCTATCATTGAAGTTATCATTTTAGTTGTTTTATATTGCTAAAGTCGGAACTAGAAGCCTGTTGCCCGATCTGAACCTGAATAGAGAGATCCAGCATGCATCTGTTGGTAGCAATTCCAATCTGAACCTGATCTGATTGCCACGATTGTTTAATTTAATGTACCATTTGCAATTTTTTGTTGTGCAGATAATAGATGAGTTCGGATCGTTTGATCGGTACATATGGGGCTTTGTGAACAAGTGTTGAAGAAACGTGCCGAGCAGAGTAAAAAAACAAGTGTTGAAGAATTGACAATAGGTGTTGATGTGATTAGTGTGTGTCTGTAGGAATTTTAAGCATTGATGTGTTTTTTATTTTAAACTACTAGTATTAGTGCTTTGTACCACATATGATTCGGTTTAAGCGTTTGAATGAAGTGCGCGCTTTGTGCATAATTATTCTTGTTACTAAATTTTGTGATATATGTATGATCCTTTGGGTTATTATGTAATTGCATTTTTATTTTTTTCGGTTCTTAAATTTCACATCTAGTGCTATTTGTCATTGCATGTAATATGCATATTATAAGATCTGACGCTGCTATATTATCTCATTTGTGATTTTATGGATTTACTGAGGTTAAATTGTTTGTTAGATGAATTTCAATTGGGCGTCAGTTTGTAATTTTCAAAGAGTTTAATATAATTGGACTTCCAAATTACTTATTTAACCAAGGCTGGGCTGCTATGTTTTTGCTAGGTGATAGGAACTTGTTAAAAGACAGGTAAGCGAGACAAAGATTGAATACGGTCAAAATTGGTGTTCCGATCAGACTTTAGATGGAGCGGCGAGAAAGTAAAGAAGAAAAGAGATCTAAGCGTCTTATTTCCTCCGTTAGAAATAACGTAGCAGGAAAAAGACTATTTTATCCTTAAATAATTTAAAGTGGGAGGCATCCGATTAATGGTCAGATTTTGATTAGAATTAATTACTGTACTATAGCCAAAACAATTTTAATGTACTATAGACAAACCCTTATATATTTTGTGTAATTAATTCTGAGGCGGCAACTGATGATCCATCTATCTATAAATGCATGAACATCTGCTGATTAATGGACCCATCTCACAACAAGTGCTAGCTAATACATCCATTAAGAATTCTATATATGTCCTTCTCATCGATTAAGTTTTGTTCTAATTAACAACCATTATCACAATGGCCCTGGAGCACCTGATATTCGAAACTGGGTCAAAAAATTTCGATGTAAAACACCTGAATGACACCAAACAGATCGGCAAGTTTAACTGCATCCAGTCGGAGAGCTTCACAGTGGGAGGCTACAACTGGGTGATAGAATTCTACCCGCTTGGCATCAACGAGTCCGTCACCAAGGACACAGCATCGGTTGCAGTCAGGGTGCTGAACCCAACGGAAGCATTCCAAGCGACGTGTTTCTTCGGGTTGTGGATTTGGAGCAACTCCACATGGTTGGGTGACTATCAGTCGAAATTGGTCACTTTCTCCTCATCAGGTACCAAGGCCCGCTGCCGTTGGAGCTACGACAATTTCATTAACCTTGTATCCAGCGATCTCACGAATGTTATGAAAGACGAAACGGTAAGATTAAAGTGTGTTCTCTGTGTAACACCTCGACCGCCAGCTCCAGCACCACCACTGAAACCAGACGTTGATAAGCCTGCTGGTACCAACAATCATGGGAACCCGAGTGGGGCCGATAGTTCTTTCGATAACGGCTTCCACACAGCCGACTACGCTCCTCCAAATGGTCCCAACAATACCAAGCTGCCAAGACAACCAACGGTCCGTATTTACTGCATGGCGAACAAGGATCTCAGTCTCACCATACGCAATGGTACCGTAGTGCTGGCACCTGCCAACTCCAACGATTACTATCAGGTAGTTAATTAATTAAGTAAAATTTTCTTTTCCTAATTCTTTTTTATATATGGGTGATCCCTGATAACTTGTTTTGATTGATTCGTATGAAAAGCTAAGTAACTAACTTAATTGTCTAATAAATTTTCAATAAATTAAAATTGCAATGCATGTAGCACTGGATCAAAGACATGACTTATGGTGATAAGGTGAAAGATATTCGGGGTTATCCTGTTTTAGCACTGGTCAACAGAGTCACAGGAGAAGCCCTTAAGAACCCTGCTGGAGACAATCAAGAGGTAAGTAATTAATTATTTCACATGAAGTCAAAAAAATGATCTTAATTACCTGAATATATCAGGTCACCTTAGTTCCTTACAACCCGAACGTCCTCGTGGATTCGGTGAAGTGGACGGAGGTGATGTCCACAGGTTTCCGTGTCATCAGGATTGCAGAAAATAATGCCTTAAATATGACTGCCGTTCCTTCTACCAGTGAAGACAAATTCCATGACGGCGCCAAGATCGTCGTCAAGCATTGGTTGGCCACCCCAGTCCAACGCTGGAACATTGTTCCTTACAATTCCAATATACCCGATTAGTTAATTTGTAATTAATCTTCAAGCAGCTTGCGAGGTTTCCAAAACTAATATTGCATGCCTTTTCATCTTTTTTATTATTTTCTATAGCTATGTATGTTCTTAAACTTAATTATGCTCTTGTGATTAATCTCATAATAAAGTGTTCCTGCAAAAATATGTTGTTCTTATATATATTGATCATGTTTCGACTGCAATTAATTAATCACGTATTATAGGCATCCTCACAAACAATATCATATATATATATATATATATATATAAAGTTAAGTACATCTGTACATGTACAATTGCAGCGTACGTCTTAACTTTGTAGTACGTTCAATTTTTATGGTACCTATGTATGTACGATATTATTCAAATTAATTAAAAATAAATAAATATAGATATGTTTTGAATTATTAGAACCAGTATCAAATTTGAATCAATTTGAAATTTTTGTGGCAATTTATCACAAGTTATTAAAATTTCAACGTAATTTTTTTTAACATTATTTTAAGAAGTTGTTATACTCAACCAATAACATTTTATATATATCGTCTATTAATTATAGCTTAATTTACAAAATGAAGAGGAGAGTAATCAAGAATTTCCACTGTTTATGCCTTAAATTGAGCCATATAATATTACTGATGACATAAAATGCAACGGCACAAAGTTTCAGTATAGTAGACTATACCTTTTAATCTTGATTTTACTAACGATTCAGATTGCAAGTATATAATTTGATCGTAGCTACATATATAGATAGTCCATTTGATCCTCCATTCCTGCATAATAGATATTATCATAGTAATCTTCAGGATTATAGGAATAATGTACCGTGTTATAAGGTAGATAGGTCGCCAGATCGACTGTAGTCCTATATGGTGCAAGAAAATAGAATAACTATTCTTGCAGGTCATCTAATCTAGCGCTAATCTCCATGTAACGGGCCGACCTCGCGGTTGGATTGGTAACATAAGGAAGAATGGTGGTGATCGGAGGAGCATACATGCTGCTTTGTTAGAATCATCGATGGCGTAGGATTTATAGTATCTGCGTAGCTTAATAATTTTAAATGGAAAATGTAAAATACCCTACTCCTAAAATAAAAATAAAATAAAATAAAAAGTGCAGAAAAGTAAAGGGTTGACCTAGTCTAATTATTACGTTAGACACCTAATGACAACGTAAGACGTTCTCAAAAGAGAATTCTTACTCTATTTTCCAGCAACGGCGCCAAAAACTTGATAACGTGAAATACAACAGCACAAAATTTCAGTATATTAGACTATACTTTTTAACCTTGATTCCGCTTTTGATTCAGATTGCAAGCATACAATCCTATCGCGTAGTATAATCAGGGTATCGATCCACTAGAATAGTGTATTAAGCTATAACAATTTTTACTAGTCTAGGTTGGGTTTGTTGTTAATTAGGATTTTAGTGTGATCTTAAAGTAATTAATTAATATAAATTTAAAATACAACCGGAGTTGTAGTAAGATTTAATGTGGTGACGTTACAGGTGATCGGCGGAGTAATAGGGATTATGGTTCAGGTCTTCTTATGAGTTTAATATAATGATCTGTTCAGGCACCAGTCTAACCCGCATGCGACACTATCACTACCGCATATGTCCTTAAACTTTACCATCAAGCAGCCCTTCTACCAGAGTACCCGACTGTAGCATAATAAAGTGTAGTTCATAATAGGGATTATCTAGGGTTCAGGTCTTCTTATGAGTTTATATTATTCCGGCAAAAATGTAGTTCATAATAAAGTGTCCTGCAAAAATGTAGTTCTTATATTGACGAATGTAGCATGTTGATTTAAATTGAGTAATATAAAGCACATTATTTTTATACTTCAAGAGTAAGAGGGAGGAAGAGGGAGGGAGGGAGGGAGGAAAAAATTAGTCCACAGGAGTATTTTGTATATAAATTTTAAAGAGGAATATTTTGTTTGATGATTTTTGAAAGAAGGCCTTTTTATAAAGGGAAAATTGGTTATTTGCCACTCCAATACTTTTAAATTTGAAAAATGTCATCACGAAATTATAAATCTGAAAAATACCATTCTAAACTAAAATACACAATTTTTATACCTTTTTTTATTAAAAATTAACTGAAAAATATAGTTTTAAGATACATATAATGAGAGGTCTGAAGGGTATATAGAGAAATACAGAAATACGTATCTCAAAACTGTATTTTTCAGTTAATTTTTAATAAAAAATATAAAAATTGTGTATTTGTGGCAAATTTAAGAATTAACTAAGTTTAGAGTGGCATTTTTTCAGATTTATAGTTTTATGATGTCATTTTTCAGATTTGAAGATTTTGGAGTGACAAATAACCAATTTTCTCTTTTATAAAATTGTCCTTTGTAATAATGTGCTTGCGAGAAGACGCTATGAGATTTGCAACATTGCGAGCTCCCATGGACCCCATTTTCCAGTGTACACTTCATGTAGCAATCTATTGATTATCCTTATTTTTGTCATATGGTAGAAGCATAGTATTCCTAATTGTATATAAGATATGCTTAATTATATCATTGAATATATTTTAATATTATTAAGCATATCTTCTGTAAGATTCTGGTAAGATTCATTAAATGATTTATTTTGGTGCAAGCATTAAGCATGATTTTTGTGACTGCATTATTAGGTAATTTATTCAACAATATATAAATTATTTTTACAAAAGATATGCTTAATTATATCATTGAATATAATTAATATATTAAGCATATTTTTTTGTAAGATTCGTGCAAGATTCATTGAATAATTATTTTGGTGCATGCATTCAGCATGATTTTTGTGATTGCATTATATGGTAATTTGTTCAACAATATATATAGTAATTTTACAAAAGATATACTTAATTATATTATTTAATATAATTAAGCAATCTTATGTAAAATTCACGGAAGATTCATTCAATGAATTATCTCTGTGCATGCATTAAGCATGATTTTTATGACTGCATTTTATGGTAATTTATTCAACAATATATATGGTGATTTTACAAAAAAAATATGCTTAATTATATTATTGAATATAATTAATATAATTAAGCATATCTTTTGAAGAATTGCGCAAAATTCATTGAAAGATTTATTTCTTGCATTCGTCATGATTGTGAGACTGCATTATATGATGATTTATTCAACAATATATATGATAATTTTACAAAAGATATGCTTAATTATATCATTCAATGAATCTTGCGCGATGATATAAATATCTTTATTTTAGTGCATGCATTAAGCATGAACAGTGTCTTTAAGAAGCAGTAAAATTCTTTATTTTAATTAGTGCATAATCATTCTTTCTAATGATATAAATGCCAGTAAAATTCTTATTTATGTCATCATAATAAATTTTGTATCAGTTGTAAATTTCTAATTGACCTCTGGTACTGGTATGTATTATCTATTCTGACATACATGTCCAACAGAAAAGCACAAGAAAGATTAATTCATCATAAACAAAAAGTAGCCAAACAACACAATTTCTTGAAAAGTACTCAAATAACACTATATTGCAACATATAACGGTACAAGTTAAAGTTCAAACAACAGAAGATGAAATGACAAACAAAACAAAGATTACACAAAAAAAAAGAGATTTGCTTCGTAAGATATGTTCTTGACATCTCTAGGTTAACTTATGAAGGTTCATCTTTCTCAGAATCTTTAGGAGCTGGTGGTGTTATATCGTTGCTTCTTAAGCTTAATTCCGGTGCCAGTCACACGGTACCTTCTGGATTCTCCTGAAAAGAACGTACTTCGTCTTTCCACCAATTGTTCAGACTATCAGACGTCTGATAGTCCCATTGTCGAGATGGAATGAGTATACAAAGCCACGAGCTTTGAACTTATCCATTATTGTGTGGAATTGCTTTTCTACCGTCTTGTGATCGAGCTTTCTTGAGCACATGTTGCTTGGCATGCTCAGGATCACTCGTTTCATGGCCTGATCTTGTGCGCTTTTCTATCTTGTCAATTTTGGCCTTGAGCTTCGAAATACGGTGTTGTGTTTCTTCTCTACTCAACTTCTTTTGTTCAGAAGATGAGGGAGACGCCCGACATCTTTTTTCACACCTACAATGGTACAAATTGTGTAAAAATTTGACTTACATAAAACACAAATTCTAAAATATATATCAAGAAATAACAAAGATGATCAAAATTGTGTAGAAACTTGATATGTACTACTTGAATAATGCTAGAAAAACAAATTATAGTTAACTAATAACTAATAAATTCACAAGTACCATCACCGGCCCCATTTTTAAGAGATTAGTAGCAAAAAAATAATAATAATAATAGAAAGGAATATGTTCAACTAAGTCTAGCAAAAAAAAAAAGGTCTTTTCTCAAAGAATATTATTCTCGATTAACTAACGCTGAAATTTTAAAATAAAAATAAAGAAAATTTGAAAAACAAATTAAATTAAGTTGTTCAACCTATCGTACCTAAGAGTAACGAATAAGCCCAAACTCCCATTTTCTTCAACGCATTTCATGAATAAAAATGGTGGCTTAGAACTATCTCTAACTCCAAACCTTGAAAAATCATTTTAAGGGACATCTACTTATGGTACTTTCAGAGGAAAATTTCTCAAAATTATCAGATAATTTTACTGCACATTTTTTCAATATACTACTACAGAATATGGTGATTGTACACGGATAATCACAAAGAGCTACACGGATTTCCTGCAGTGTAGGATATTAGGGTGTAGGAATGTCCCATCTTTTGCAAACGGATATTTATCCGTGTGCAATTACCAACAACCTAAACGGATTATTAATTAAAAGCCGTGTACAAATCCAACTCGAGCTACACGGTTTTTTAATAACATATCCGTGTAGGAATATCAACATACCTACACGTATTTCTAATTAAAAATCCGTGTAACTCTCGTCAAGAAAATGATGATAAAATAAACAAATTATCAACAACCTAAACGGATTATTAATTAAAAGCCGTGTACAAATCCAACTAGAGCTACACGGTTTTTTAATAACATATCCGTGTAGGAATATCAACATTCCTACACGGATTTCTAATTAAAAATCCGTGTAACTCTCGTCAAGAAAATGATGATAAAATAAACAAATTATCAACAACCTACACGGATTATTTATTAAAAGCCGTGTACAAATCCAACTAGAGCTACACGGTTTTTATTAAAAAACCGTGTAGGAATATCAACATTCCTACACGGTTTTTCAATTAGAAATATGTGTAGGAATGTTGATATTTTATTAAAAAACCGTGTATCTCTAGTTTGATTTGTACACGGATTTTGTAATTAGAAAACCGTGTAGGAAACTTTCATACACGGTTTATTAATTAGAAAACCGTGTAGGAATGTAGGTTCATTTATTTAAAAATTTCTTGAAGAGATATACACGGATTTCGAATTAAAAATCCGTGTAGGATTTTATTTTTTTTATTTTTTAATTTTTTTTGTTTTTGGCTAGCCTCCACTTTTGCTAGCCATTAAAATATGCAGCTTTTTTTTCTAAAAACCAGATTACCAGAATGTAATTTCTTAATTGCACTAATTAATTAAACTATATATACACTAATCAATGAATTTATACAAATCCATATTGTTCATTACAAAATTCTTTATAAAAAAACCTTGCCCACATAGCTCTAATATCATCGATTTCCTCGGGGGAGTAAGCGTCCTCTGTCGATGAATACTACAATTACAAATAGGTGATTAGTAACGAGAAAATGCAGATGCAAGATTTATTATTGATATTATAAAACGAAAAATTAATATGAATTACATACCTCTTTTGGAAAATTGAATTGTATTGTTTTGATCCATTGAAGCATGTAAGACATCGTGTAATAACCGCACTCCCAACCCTCGTTCTGTCGCGGGCACTGAAAATTTACATTGATCGGCCTATATACGTTAGAATGACAATAATTGTTTGGACATGACATGAAATTAAAATAATTACAGAGGGCTCACATCTAACCACCCACAAATCAACTTATTCTTCACATCTTTTGCCTCGGTTTGTTGTCCTCCGCCTTTAACATATTTGTTAAAAGCCCTTACAAAATTAAGTGATTGTAATTAGCAATTTTGATACACAATTTAATTAGAATTGAAAAAAAATCAACCAAGTGGAAAATTATTCCTTACCGTTTAATAAGTTTGACGAGGTTTTTGGCCGTTGTTAGTGTGATATCTGTGGGCTTTGAAGAATCCATGCCATAGCACCGATTTGCAGTCGGGATGATGATGAGCAAACACCAGTGTTTGCTGTGGCATGAGAAATATAAACACAATTATAATCACATTTAATTCATTTTTGTAATTATTTAAATTAAAATATGAGTAATACATAATTTAAAAATTGAAGGTTAGAATTAATTAACCTCTGGTGGTATGGCACGAGAATGAATTTCTTGTCATTCGCGGCGCAATGGAACATCGCTTTGCACAGGTACTCGACAGTCTCCTTGGGAAATAATTCCACCATCGTGGCATTGATTTTGCCGGGATCCAGAAAAAAAGAGAAGTTCTTTTTTTTTTCAATCGGCCAAGATTCCATGGATCGGATCAGATACCTGAAAAATCATCATATTAAATTAGAACATATATTTCAGTGCTGCACATCTGATATAAATAGATTTGGGTACTTACATGGCGAAAATGGTGATGTGAGACACATCGAGCCATTTATCACTACCCGAGGCATGAAAAATATCCATGAAGTCCTTGGAAGATATCATCACAGAAGATGCTTCGTGCAGAAACGTCTCCTGAGGGATCTGGATCTCTATTTCCATTTTTGGGTCGGGTGCCGTGATCAATTTGTCATGGAGAAGACGACAATCACGGGGCAAAAGGCTGTATTCTTTTGCGGTGACCAGAGAGTGGTGTGATGATCCTGGCGCTACAGTCGACACGATCGCATCAGTCGCGACGATCGCATCAGACGCGACGTCCAGCACTCTCTCCGTGTGTACCGGTGACAAATGGCTCTCCTGATCAGCCTGTATCAAATTTTGGATCAATTTCAGCATTTCAAAAGAGCGGATTTGAATGTAACAAAAGATATTGATTGTTTAGATATTACCTCATCAAAAATGATCTGATTCTTGGGCCATGGGATAGTGGACATCCGGGCATCATCAATAGTGAGCATGGCATCGTTCGGGACAGGAAGAGGTGTGTGCGACCATTCCTTCATGACTAAGTCGACCTCCACGAAAGCATTATCGGGACTGAGCCGATCATGGTCCACATCTGTCGGTGTTGGACGTACTAGGCCCTTAGCAATAGTAATGGGCACAGCACCGACCCAAATAACCAGCTTGCATTTGGTAGCGCTCTGCAATTATCATGTAGTCATTTTAAGAGGAAATGTTACCTAACAACAAATAAAAAAGTAGCAATTAATTAATTGTGATTATGAACTAGTATTACCTTTATACTATCTAACGCGTCTCCCCAGGTCCCGGAAGCTTGACTGCTGCGCCGAAATCCCGGCGAAATAGGAGGTGGGTGCTCGTATTGCTGCCTAAACTGAGAGGATAAGCGTTCGTAGATTCTTGATTCCATCTCCGCCATCTGTTTGTCATGCTCCTGTTGCATTTGCTGGCGGAGCCGCTCCATCTTGACATCCTGCTTTTCACGCTTTCCTCGAGATTTTGATCCACCGAAGGCATCCTTGAAGCCCACGCGGACCCCCATACCCCTAACCCGACCCGGGTGCTCCGGATTCTCCAGCGTTTGAGACAATGTGTCATGCTGCCTGGAGACTGTACGGGCACCCGAATTGACCTCCTCCTCCACCTCCAACTGTTAAAAAAATTGAATAAAACAGAAGACTAATTAAATGGAGGCAGTTATAATTTTGTTTGAATGACGCAAGTTATAACAAGAATTAAGTACCATTTTCTGAGCCAAGGGCCGCAATTGTTCAGGCAGTTGAATCCTCCCGTCGGCTGTTATCTCAGATCTTGCCATGAACCAACCCGCCCCCCTAGGGTTGGTGATCTTTACAACCGGTGAGTCGGAATCTTTGTTTAACTCCAGTATCTTCTGAAATTCGGCCGACTTACCCTCGTACCCGCCTGACCCTAAATGGTGCGGGTACAAGTTCTTGGCAACAGTGCTCCTGCCCCTTTCACTTGCAGCCTTCATTAATCAAAGCCAATCAATTAGTGTAAGGCAGAAAAAGGATCAATCGACAAAAAACAGAGTTACAATTTTATAAATTTAGTTACCTGGAACTCGGGCGTTTGCTTAATCGCTACGAAGCCATCCCAGATCTCCTGGGTCAACCCGTCAAAGTGTCCGACCGGATTCTTCCCTTTGTTCATCCATTCGGTCACGAGTGTGCTCTTGTATTGCTTCCACCCATCGTTCATTATATTTAGAGTTTTTTTTTTATCGACATCATCTGTGATGTTCCATTGAGCCTGATTGACACAAAGCAAATGTCATTTTTCAGTAAGAAATATTTCAGTACAGCAAGTGAAAGGGTGACATTACCTTCAGTACAGCAACTGAAAATTAATTAACATATTTCAGTACAGCAACCCTAAATTTTTTCAGTACAGCAACTGAAAATTAATTAACATATTTCAGTTTGACGAGCCTAAATTTTTCAGTACAGCAATCAAAAGAAATATTGAAATGGTGACATTACCTTCACCATCTCCCACCATTCTTGTTTTGTCTCCTTGCTGAAGGCCTTCCAAGATTTTGCACGGATATCGGCCTTCCTCTTCGCGAAATGGCTGCACCAATTTGAGTAAGTCCCCTTGTTTGGCCCCGTCGGACACCCGTTCTTCTTGAAGGAGATTTGAAATATCCTTTTTTCTGACATGGTTTTGCACGTCGTCGGACCTCTCGTCCTTCTTTGTGATCCCGACTGGGCTACACCTTGCCCTTCTTCGACTTCGGGGTTCCCGAAATGCTCACCCGAATGTGACATGATTCCCGAAATGCCCAAATAAGGAGGAAATAGAGAGAGAATAGAGATTGTTTTTATTACCAAGAGAGGCCGACGAGAGAGGCGGCGTAGAGGGAGAGGCGGTGCAGAGGGAGGAGAAGCGGCGGATCAGTCCAGGTTTTTCAAAATCAGACAACTTGAGGGAAGCTAGAGTCGGGTACTTAGAAATATTTACAAAAAAGTATAGTATAGCAAGTGGGGAACTTTCCACACGGATATCTAATTAAATGTCCGTGTGCAAAGGGTATTCTACACGGATATTTAATTAAAAATCCGTGTAGGAATAGTAAGAGCAACACGGATTTTTAACTAAATATCCGTGTAGAATACCCTTAGCACACGGACATTATTTTATATATCCGTATAGCTCTAGACACTTTTATCACGGCTTTTTATTTAAATATCCGTCGGTGAAGAACAAATTTTTAGCGGGAGATGCCCGCCAGATAATTCATCTCTGTGAATTACAAAATAAATATCTAAAGAAATTCATCACTGTGAATTAAAAATATTACAAAATATTACATAAAAATCATAATTAAAAATACAAAATCATAATGGAAAATGCAAAATAACATTGTTACATAATTGAAAAATATTACATAAACAAAATATTACACAGTGCTCTTTTTCTTTCTTTTTCTCTTTTTTTTCACTTTTTGTACATCGGCCCATAGTCCTTCGTTGTGATCAGATCTTATGTAATTCGCTTCTTCTTCACTTATTGGTACCTCGATTGGCACGTCGGTGCATAATGGAGGTATCTCGTCGAACTGGTCGTACTCTTCTTCGTCCACGACATTTTCAACCCCTAGAATCCTTCTTTTTCCCGATAGGACGATGCTCCACCTAGCATCACTCGGGTCAGTGACATAAAATACCTGTGTGGCTTGCTTGGCTAGTATGAACGGATCATCGACATACCCGACTTTGTTGAAATCAACGAGTGTGAACCCGTTGTTATCAACCTTGACACCCCGGTCTTCGACCCATTGACACCGAAACAAGGGAATGTTGAGGCGAGGACTGTAAATGAGCTCCCAAATTTCTTCAATAACACCGTAATATGACTTTGATGCTATTACAGCCCGGGCATCCCCGGATCTACTGAATTCTTCGGAGGCCGCCACCAACATCACCCCACTATTTTGCGTCGCACTCTTATCACTTTGTAATTTAGTGTAAAATGTATATCCATTAATCTCATATCCTTGGAGTGTTCTAACAACAACTTGGGGTCCTTCGCCCAGTAGCCTAACAATTTCATCTACGGGCGACCTTTCAGGGTGTTCCTTCACTCTTTCTTTAAGCCATCCTGTAAAAGAACGATTATGCTCGTTATTCAACCACTTCTGACTTCTCGTGTAGTTCAGTTGTCGAAGGATTGTCATGTGCTCATCCACGTAGGGAGCAACGTCTGCCATGTGCTGTAGCACAATAAAATGTGCCTTTTGTAGTTCATCTGTGTCAGCAAATACGGCTTTCGACCCAATTGTCCCTACTCCTTGGAGTCTTCCCTCGTACCGGGATTTTGGAACACCGATAGGAGACACACCGGTCAGGTAGTTAGTGCAGAACTCAACCGCCTCTTCTGTTGAATACCCTTCTACAATGCTACCTTCGGGCCGATGCCGATTCCTTACGTATTTTTTCAAAATACCCATGTATCTCTCGAATGGATACATATACCGCAGGAATACAGGACCGCAGATCTTAATTTCCCTCACGAGGTGGACAACAAGGTGAACCATAACATCGAAAAAAGAGGGAGGAAAATACATCTCAAGATGGCAGAGAGCAACGACGACCTCCGCTTGCAAAGCGTCCAATTTGAGCGGGTCTATCACCTTGGAATTAATTGCATTGAAGAAAAAACAAAGCTTCGTAATGGTCTGCCGAACGGCCTTTGGTAAAATTCCCCGAATTGCGACAGGAATCATCTGTGTCATTAGAACATGACAGTCGTGGGATTTCATACCTTTCAATTTCATGTCCTTCATGGACACCAGCTTCTTAATATTCGAAGAATACCCTGACGGGACTTTAATACTGTGGAGGCATTGGCAAAAGCTTTTTTTCTCCTCCTTCGACATGGTGCACATTGCGGGGGGTAGGTATGCGCGCTTCCCTTTATCCTGCGGTGCAAGATTTTGTCGTATTCCCATTTCCACCATGTCTTTTCGAGCGTTAATACCGTCTTTAGTCAGGCGAGGAATGTTCAATAAGGTGCCGATTAAACTGTCGCATACATTTTTTTCAACATGCATGACATCTAGGCAGTGTCGCACCTCTAAATATTCCCAGTACGGTAGATCCCAAAATATGGACTTCTTTTTCCAAATATTTTTGGGTGGTGCTTTGGCGCATTTTCCGAAAACAACATCAAGGTTCATAACCCGCTTGAAGACACCCTTCCCATCCAATGGACGACGTGCCACTCCGAGCTCATTTTTCCCATTGAATGTCTTCTTTCTCCGACGGTATGGATGATTAACGGGGAGAAACCTGCGATGCCCCATAAAAACATTCTTCTTACAATATTTCAACCTCAGCACCTGCGTGTCATCTTCACATATAGGGCACGCTTTTGCTCCTTTCGTACTGTAACCCGACAAATTCCCGTATGCGGGAAAATCATTCACTGTGCAAAATACCATGGCCCGCAATTTGAAGACCTCTTTGCTATACGCATCCCATGCCCAGACACCAGGCCTCCATAATTTTTGGAGGTCCTCGATTAATGGTGCGAGATATACATCTATGTCATTTCCGGGTTGTCTCGGTCCTTGGATCAGTAATGACATCATAATGTACTTGCGTTTCATGCACAACCAAGGAGGAAGATTGTAGATGGATAAAAGAACTGGCCAAGTACTGTGCTGACTGCTCATACTTCCAAAGGGACTCATTCCATCTGTGCTCACCACAATCCTAAGGTTTCTCGGGTCGGAACCAAATTCTTTGAATTGTCTATCAATATTTCTCCATTGAGGAGAATCAGCCGGGTGTCTTAGTTTTCCGTCCTTTTTCCGCTCTTCTTCATGCCAGCGCAATAATTTCGCATCTTTGGAATTTGCAAATAACCGTTTAAACCTCGGTATTATCGGTAGATACCACAGCACCTTGGCCGGAGGCCGGTCCTTTTTTTCTTCATCGTTACAATCGTCAGTTTCCATGCCCTTACGCTTATAGCGTGAAACGCCGCATTTAGGACATACATGCATGGACTCGTACTCTTTACGGTACAATACACAGTCATTCGGACATGCATGTATTCGTTCAATCTTCAATCCCACTGGACAGATCAACTTCTTTGCCTGATATATTGTACACGGTAACTCGTTGTTATTCGGGAGCATTTCTCGTAAAAGTTGTAGCAAGGACGTGAAACTCTTATCGCTCCAACCACTGTCTGCTTTTAAGTTCAATAATTTCAACACAGCTGACAGTTTGGTAAATGCGGTACACCCGGGATACAACGGCTTTTTGGATTCATCAGACAAATACTGAAATTTATCATAATTTTCACCACCAATTTCACCTTCCACATCACGTAACATGTCCTCTAGGTTTTCAGTAAACTCGTGTTCTACGTTTTCATCAATATTCATTGTCATCTCATCATCGTCGCAGCATTCGACTTCAACATTATTCAAATTTTCGAAATTCGCATAATCATTGTTGCAATCAAATTCAAAATTATCATAAATTTGTGCATTCTCATTTATTTCATCACAAAATTTACCGGTACCACTACTTTCTCTAATTTTCTCACCATGCATGAACCAACATGTATATCTCTCCTTAAATCCCCGACAAATTAAATGAGTTCTAATTTCGTCCAAGTCCTCAAATCCTGTACAATTTTTACAATCCCTACAAGGACACAAAATATCGGCCTCCTTTTGCAAAACTCTGTAACTCTCAGCAAATTGTAGAAACTCTTCAATTCGGACCAAATATTCTTCACTGTCACGCCGCATTTTATACATCCAACTTCGATCCATCTGTAAATTAAATTTAAAAAAATGATTTCAATTAATCAGGCGTGATGGATGGTCGACATATGTATAACCTACCGAATTCTTGGCTTACAAAGGGCCGGTTTACAATCCTAACCCACTCCTTGAATATTGTGCCTCATATGTGAACACATGTTAGCGTGATTTAATTAGTATTTGAGAAAAATTCGGCAGCATTTCCCCTTAACTCCCCAAGTATGTGTACATACCACATACTCGTAGGAGCAATAAGGAGAAATACTGTCGAATTTTTCTCAAATACTAATTAAACCTGCTAACATGTGTTCACATCCTAAATGAGACACAATATTCAAAAGAGCAGTCCCAAACCGGGGACTATCCAAAATTAATCCCTATTGGATTAATTTTGAACGGGCATGGACCTACAAGCTTGTTAATAGGTCGGTTATTGGACAACAATACACTAATTATTTTACAACCATGCATGCATTAATCAAACCCTAAACCCTAAATAAGCAATAAAAAGTAATTAACAGAAAATTAAAGCAAGAAAAGAGAAGTATTACTAACCTTAACAAGAAAAAGAGGAGCAAATCACAACTAAAATCAGCAATCACAGATGCCTGCTGCGCAAAAATCAGATTCCAGCCAATCCAGAGGAGAGAGAGTGATCAAAACGGCGCTGGAAGATAAGTTTTTAAGTCAGGTGAACTCTAGATGACCTTTTCTACACGGATAATTAGCGATAAATCCGTTTTGCTCTCCCAACATATATCCACGGCTATTTAAATAAAAAACCGTGTCAGAATTACCCTTCCTACACGGATAATAAGTTAAATATCCGTGAGCTCTATAACATTCATACACGGTTATTTAATTATATATCCGTGTAGGATTATAAATAGCTACACAGATATTTAACTTATTATCCGTGTAGGATTAACTTTTCGTCACGGATTTCTGCTCAAAATCCGTTATGAATCTGAAGGGTTTAGGGTTTAGGGTAGTCCAAACGTCGCGCGGGAGTTGAAACGCTCTCTTCTCCCTTAATTCTATTTAATCACCGCTGATTTTAGTGAAAAATCACACTACACAGTACAAATCAGAAAAAAAAAAAACGAAATGGAGAGTCCTCCTAGTGTTAACCAGAATTTGCCCACAGTGCAAAATCCTCCATCTGAAAATCCTACTCCATCTGAAAATCCTCCATCATCTGAAAACCCCGGGGTAAATCCTACGTACGAAGACCCCCAAGATGATCCCAACTGGGCTCCCATAATTCCTCCACCGTTTCCTATTCCCTGTGGTTACCCTCCTCTCGTTGGTCCATCTGAAACCTTCAAGTTCTCTGATCCACATCCAGACATAGTTGAGTGGAGTGATTTAGCCCCGCCCCCCGTAATTGAATTAACATCATCCCCCGATGAATCTGATCACTACCAGTTCTCTGATGATGAGCCTTACGGTCCAGAAGGTCCTATGGATGACGAGGATGTTTGGTTATCTTTGAGAAGAAGCAAGAGAATTTGGGACAATGTAAACAAGGATGGAGGCAAGAGAATCAACTACTTCCCTAAGAAAAAAAGGCGCGGCAATTAGTGGGAATTATGTTTAATTTGTATTTTGTTGGTTTTATATTTTGTGTTTTCATTTCAGTTATATCGAGCTAGTTTATTTTTTTTATTTCTGTGATGTATGGTGTAACACCGAACCAGTTTCTTACTAATGTTATTTTAATGTTTTCTTTTTCTGTGATGTATGGTTTTATATTTAAATTTCTGTTTATATTTATATTAATTTTTGAATAATCTAACTAATGTTATCTTTAAATATAAAAATAATAACAAAATATGAAATTGAAAAAAATAATTTGAAATTTTTTAACTACACAGATATTAACTTTCAAATCATATTTAATATAATAAAATATCAACATATATATTCAGAGAAGTTAGGTAAACTTCAAAAATTTTCGGACATGGAAGAATTTCAAAATCAGAGGAGGAAGAAGTGAATTGGGGACTTAAAAATTTTGGAAGACATAATCTGGTTTTCAACTGCTACAAGGATTCCTAAACGGATTTTTATTACAAATTCGTGTGCAGTAGGTATCCTACACGGATATTTAAGTCCATATCCGTGTAGCTCTCCACTTTTCCTACACGGATATTTACGTAACTATCCGTGTAGAAAAGATGATATTTATTTCAAAGCATGCGCGCCCGCCCTATTTATTTCATGTATTCATCACTGTGAATTAGAAATATTAAATATTAACAAATTTAAAATTGAATATACATAAAATAAACACAGAAAAACGAAGAGTCGCCTTAAACCCTATATATCCTCGGAATCGGTTCCTCTTAAACCTATCTTTCTCTAAGTGAATTGGGGACTTAAAAATTTTGGAAGACAATCTGGTTTTCAACTGCTACAAGGATTCCTAAACGGATTTTTATTACAAATTCGTGTGCAATAGGTATCCTACACGGATATTTAAGTACATATCCGTGTAGGTCTCGTCTTTTCCTACACGGATATTTACGTAACTATCCGTGTAGAAAAGATGATATTTATTTCAAAGCATGCGCGCCCGCCCTATTTATTTCATGTATTCATCACTGTGAATTAGAAATATTAAATATTAACAAATTTAAAATTGAATATACATAAAATAAACACAGAAAAACGAAGAGTCGCCTTAAACCCTATATATCCTCGGAATCGGTTCCTCTTAAACCTATCTTTCTCTAAGTGAAAAAATGTTGTGTGTCACAGAAGAACAACCTATTGAGGCACCACCACCACCTGTTGAGGCACTACCACCACTTCCAGAGGATTTCATGCCAATGCCTTGGATCCCACCCGGTTACGAACGACCACCACCAGGTTATCCCAGAAGTCGGCCATGGCCACCATGGCCGACTCGCCCACGTCGCAGCCCCAGGGGCCATCCGCCACCGAAGCCCTACATTCGTCGGACAAAGAAAAAATCGGTTGTTTAGAGTTTCTTTGTTTTTATTATTGTAGGAGTTTCTTTTTTTTTGAGTTTTATTATATCAATATTTTGGTAACTTTTGTAATATTTACCAGTAGTAATATATGAAAGTTTACTTGTTTACATTTTTGTTCTTTTGTATTTATTTTTTGTATTAGTTGTACAATTTTAAATTTGTTAATATTTAATATTTCTAACACAGTGATGAATATTTTTATTTGTAAAATAGTGTACAAGAATGAATTGGTTCCTCTTAAACCTATCTTTCTATAAGTGAATTGGGGACTTAAAAAATTTTGGAAGACATAATCTGGTTTTGAACTGCTACAAGGATTCCTAAACGAATTTTTATTACAAATTCGTGTGCAATAGGTATCCTACACGGATATTTAAGTACATATCCGTGTTGATCTCCTCTTTTACTAAATTATAAAGAAATTAATATTTACAAAGTTTATATCTAAATGAATACATTTCTTAATTTATAAGAATGAATATTTAAAGAGTTTCACAGCAATGAAAACATCTACATAAGTTCATTTTTATATTTAAATAATCAAAATATGAAATTGAAAGTATATTATATTTAAAAAAATAAAAATAGGGAATCCTACACGGATATTTAACTACATATCCGTGTAGGAATATGAATAATATAATAAAATATTTATATTATATCATATTTAATAAAATTTCACATCCGTCGGCTATCCTACACGGATATTTAACTTAATATCCGTGTAGGATGATGAATAATATAATAAAATATTTATATTACTTCATATTTAATAAAATATAGATTTTAATAATCTATATTTTGTATAATTTAATGCTTTCCATAAAAAAAGAACTTATCAAAATATTTATAATTCCTAAAAAGAACTTGTCAAAATATGACATAAAATGCAAAATGTAAAATTAATGCTCTCCACAAGAATTTTTTTTTGGTAATTTTTTTTGGTTTTGGCTAGTTTTCATCAAGTTATATATAAATCAGAATTTTTTCTTTGCCCAAAAACAGATTCCCCAAAACATAATATATCAATTAAAATTGATAATTACACTAATTAATTTATACAAATCCATATTGTTCTTTACAAGATTCCGAAATAAACCATCTTCCCCAAATCTCTCTCACTTGGTTGATTTGGTTGATTTGCAGGTCCTCGTGTAGCAGTGTGCGGTTGCACCTGTGGGTTTAGGAAAATTCCGAAATAAACCATCTTTCTCCTACGTACCCACAAATGCAATCGCACGCTGATACAGAAGGACCTCAACTCATATGTGCCTCGTAGAGAGAGTGATCAAAACGGCGCTGGAAGAGAAACTTTGAATTTCAGATGAATTTTTCCTCCGTGATTTTACTCCGAGATGGAGGATTCAGTGTCATTTCCTCCACCTCCAATAGGGAGGAAAGACTTTGAATCCTCCATCTCCGAGTAAAATCAACGGAGGAAAAACTTTCCTAAACTCAGCAAATCCGTGTAGAGAGAGTGATCTTTCCTAAACTCATATGTGCCTCGTAGAGAGAGTGATCAAAACGGCGCTGGAAGAGAAGCTTTTTATTTCAGCTGAAACCCTAGATGACCTTCCTACACGGATATTTATCTATTAATCCGTGTAACTCTATCGACATATATACACAGCTATTTAAATAAAAATACGTGTACAAATAACTCTCCTAACACGGATATTTAAATAAATATCCGTGTAGCTCGCTCACAATCCTACACGGATATTTAACTAAATATCCGTGGAGGAAATGTAAACTTCAAACGGCTTTTTTGAAACACTGTTTTTCAATGAAATATCCGTATGAGATTCTTAGAGATATCATTGATCATTGGAAAAATCCTATTTGGTACACGGTTTTACATAAAATAGAGAAAATCCGTGTATAACCACAGTGTAGGAAGCGCCATTCTGTAGTAGTGTTAATTTAATCATCAGGTACAGGTATATATAGGGAGGATGGATCTCACTTGACCTAATTAAAACCAGAAACCTAAAACCCGAAACCAGCCTTTCTATAGGCAAAACTGCCTTTTGTTAGAGTTTACAGCTTA
Source organism: Carex arenaria (assembly GCA_964058825.1). Classification (NCBI taxonomy): domain Eukaryota; kingdom Viridiplantae; phylum Streptophyta; class Magnoliopsida; order Poales; family Cyperaceae; genus Carex; species Carex arenaria. Next base: position 23,731 of record CAXKVW010000659.1, read on the forward strand.
ATCACCGAATTATTTTATTATGGCACCCTTCCAATTTTTCTTTCCAAAACTAAAAGAAGAAAATAATATTTGTTACATGAGGAGGTTAAACCTCATGCCTTTTATACTTCACCACACCTCATATATAATATATTTATTTTCAAAATTCAAATTATTGATCCGAACTGCTCCATACTAATATATGTCTAGAAATGAAATTTTATTTTTTTTGGAATTTTTTTACTATTTTTTAACATAGACAAAATTATTGTTTTTGGACTGTTCAAAAACAGTGATTTTGTACCTATTTAAAAAATAGTAAAAAAAAATTCAAAAATTATATAATTTCATTTCTAGACATATATTAGTATGGATATCATGTTGAGCAGTTCGGATCAATAATTTTGTCTTTGAAATGAAGATATAAAATATGAAGTATGATGAGGTATGAAAAATGAGGAATTAGAACCCATGTTACATAATACATATTGATTAAATGTTATTGTGTGCCAATTACAATGTGTTAAATATTGAAGATCAAAAGCGTATTGCAATTCCAACTTTTTGTGTTTTTTTTTTTTTGAGAAAAATTCCATTTTCCATTTTTTGTGTTTTGAATACAATCCTAATAATTCCAACTTAACCTTAAAATGTAATAATTTTATAAAGTGTCATACGAAGTTTTCAAAAGAAAAGGTGCTAAGTAAATTGAGTGTATTTAAATGATATGTTTTTTTTTCTTTATTAGAAATCATAATGTATTAATGACGTAAACACACATACTTTAAAGAGAGCACTTAATTGTTTCCTGGCTAAAAAAAATTTAAAAATATGATGCTAGTTTATATACCTTTTTAAAAAAATATGTAAATATAGTCAAGATATAAATAATAATAAAATTATGCCTCACCCTGATTTTTTTTCACAAAATATACTTCTACTTCTATGTAATTGTTAGAAATATTATACAAATATATGTAATATTCAGAATAAATATGAAATTATATATCACCCTAAAATTATGGCTCACCCTACTGAAGATTCTTGACTTCGCTCCCACAATACATGTAGCAAATGATAGATTTGTATTACCCATGCAAGCAGCAAGACCAGACAAAAATTATCATAATTCTAAAAAGTTAAAACACCAATTATTGTATTTATATTATCATAAAAAATAGGTGTTTTCAATCTTACTGTATTATACTCGTAAAAATAAAAGAATAAGTGTTGAACAATACTTATAAATATTGCATGACTCTGTTTTCAACAAGTTACTCTGTAGACTGTAGGTATACATAAATATACTATAAAATAGATCTCCCAATAGGTTGAGAATACCATTGTTTAAATCATGAAATATGTACACACAAAAAAGAGGATGGGGGGGGAGGGGGGGCGGGGGGGTAACAGCAAGTGTCACATTGATTGCAATTACAGTCTAATTTACAAGTGTCACATTGATCGGTAATTAGTTGGAGCTAATATGAGAAATTTATTACCTAATAAGAAGTAGAATCACTAGTAAAAAGAGAAGACGAGTCGTCTGTAGAGCTAGTGAAAAGAAAGTTTGATGAGAAATTGAAACAAAAGAAATCATTCAGTAAGTCTGTATATATAATGCGATAGAGAGGCGGCGCGAGTAAAAATCCGCAGGTAAATTGGGGTTTTGAAATTTTTCAGATGTAGATTATAAATTTAATTTTTGTTCTTTTTCTCATTATTTATAGTGCAGTGCCAGTGTAAGTAAATGGAATTTTCATGCAGTAATTATGGTGGAAATTGAAAACTGCAATTTTTTGGAAACAAGAATAATTTTGAACTACGGTGGACAAACGTTTTTTTTTTAAATTTGGAACTTTGGGTTTTGAAATCAGAAGTAAAGAAGGAATTCTCAATTTTAGGAATGAATTTTTAAAATTTCAGTTTGGAAAAAAATATTAACTTTGGATTTCAAATTTGGGAATTAAGAATTTTGACTATTTTAATCTTGCATATAAATTTTGACTATTTGAGAGACGCTGTAGCAGGCAAAAGATTTTAGTTGTTTTAAATTGGGCCGCAGGCCTGAGATAGTTTGCAATAAAGAGTAGTATGAGCCAGGCCCAATTTAATTACATTTGTGGTCTGAAAATGTGCAAATGTTTACTGTCACTGCGTGTATTGTTCGCGTACACCAGACAAGAAGAATTCGGATCCAGTGAGGTATTTGCACAAGTGTGATCCAAACAGTCAGTTTTAATTTGGCACAAATTTTAAAGGGATTTCGTGCATCTAAGGTATGAATTCGTATCGTCTGCATTTAACTCAAAAGAGAATCTTTTGAGTTAATGCATCTGGACCATCCAATCCACTTCAAGTTTTGGTCTTACTAGATTTGCATTAATATTAAAGGATCTTGTGTTAAAATTAGACGGTCAGTTTGGTTATGTTTAAAATCAGACTGCTGCGATGAATTAACTCAAAATATTTTCTTTTGAGTTAACACAGAGGATACATGTTCTCTAAAATATGTCCGTATGATATTGCAGGCGATGATGTATTGTAAAAATATTGTGTGTTTGACCCATATGGCTAAGGCCTAAGGGTACGGCGAAACACAACACTGACCGGTAGGCGTGCTGTATTGGGATCTGTCTGTGCCATCTTCTTGCAAGTGTTTTGTTCACTCTAGCGAATTTAAGCATGACACGACACAACATGAAACATTTAAAGATACATGTAGTACGAACACGATTGAACACGTTTCGTTGTGAAAGAGTTTATTTATAAGAAAAATTTGTAACCAAGGTATAATTGGTAAAATTCTATATTTAATAATATTTTCTTATCAGGAGGACTAAATTAAAAAATACATAGCTAAGTCTCCTCCTTTGTCAAAAAAAAAAAATTTAAGAGGACATTTTGTCCGACTTTTTCAGGAAATAGGTTATTATTATAAAATTTTCTCATTTGAACTCTCATCTTAAAAAATATTAAACAACATACTCTTCATTTAAAATTATAAATAAAATGTCTTTGCGGACTCTAATTTTTCCCTTTCTCATTCTCACTCCCGTTTACTCTTGAAGTATTAAAATAAGTTACACTATACTACCAATTTGAATCAATAATTAACAGCAAAATAGAGTATTATGGAGCAGTTAACAAGGGATGACTTTGACTGTTGGAAACCCCCCGCTAATTAAAGAAAAATAAATCTTGTTAGGTTGGTGCATTTGATCAACACTATTTGGTTTAATTAGCGGGGAGGTCAAGTAACTTTACAAGATTAATCAATTTACTTTATTTTATCCTAAAATTGTAAATTTATGTAGAGGTTTAATTTACACCACTTTTGTTATCAGAAAAAAAAAACAGAATGAATCATGCGCAAATCTTTATTTTAGTGCATGCATTAAGCCTGAACAGCGTATATTCATTGAATGATCAAAGAATTATGCATATCTTTGGCACAGAATCAATCTTTTATAATGATATAAATGTCAGTAAAATTCTTATTTATTGCCATCCTAATAAATTTTGCAACAGTTGTAGATTCCTAATTGACCTCTGCGCGCGGCTCTGCCATTTATGTAATATATATTCTGTGTAGATTCTCAGAAATTAAACCAATTAAAGAACACAATTTTTTGAAAAGTAAATAACACTATTGCAACATATAACGATACAAGTTATGTTCAAACATTACGTATAAGATAAAATGACAATTAACAAAACAAAGATTTGCTTTGTAAGATACGGTCTTGACATCTCTAAGGTAACTCATGAAAATTCATCCTTCTCAAAATCTTCAAGGACCTGTCATATCGTGGTTTCCTAAACTTCTTCCGATCATAAGAGTGTATTCCATCTTTCCACCGGTCGTTAAGATTATCAGACGCTCCAGTAATGATATATAGTCTCGTTCTCAAGATAGGATCGAAGACTATACAAAGCCATGAGCGTTGTATTTATTCATTATTGTGTGGAATTGTATTTCCACCGTCTCGTAGGATTTTTTGAGCAAATTAAATGCTGCCCGACTTGCTCATTGTCATTCATTTTAAGGCCTATTTGCACACTTTTTTTGCCTTTTTAAATTTGGCCTTTGAGCTTCGAAATGCCATTGTAGAACCAGAAAAGTAGCTTCTATCTGACATTTATTTTCACTCCTACAATGTTACAACATGAATTAAATTAAATTGTGTAAAATTTTGACATATATAAAACACAAATTGCAATACATATCAAGAAATTTCAAAGATAGACAAAATTGTGTAGAAACTTGACACATGACCAATACTAGAAAAACAAATTATAGTTTGTTTTTTTAGAAAAGATTGGAGATTAACTTATCCAACTATTTAGAATTGGTTATATAATGCTTTTGTTGCTTATGGTGATTGGTTTTTTGGGTTCAGGTTAAAGCTGTTAGGGTATGGATAGAGGTATTTCTCAATACCGTTAGGCAGAGTAGCTGTATTTGGGATTGGTACTAGGATACTGCTACATTTGAATGCTTGTATGGGTTTTCTATATCAACAGAAAATCGGTGGAATATTCCACTTTTTTTTTTTTTAAAGTTACCTAACTATTTAATATTTCACAAATAATTCTCTTATTGCTCCTACACAAAAGAAACTAAGTTATAATTAATCTAATAACTAATAAATTCACAAGTGCCACCTCCTCGGCCCCATTTTGAAAAATGAGATTGGTAGCAAAAAAAGGTGAGATTTCAAAATAAGCCCAAAGAATATTATATCTCTATTTACTAAAGATGAGATTTCAAAATAAAAAATATAGAAAATTTGAAAAACAAATTAAATTAATTTGTTCAACCTTACGTACCTAATAGTAACGAATAAGCCCAAACTCCCATTTTCTTCAACGCATTTCATTAATGAAAATAGCGGCTTAGAACTATCTCTCACTCCAAACCTTGAAAAATCCTTCAAGGGACATCTACTTATGGTACTTTCAGAGGTTTTTTTCTCAAAATTATCAGATAAGTTTACTGCACATTTTTTCAATTATAAGGTACAGGTTTATATAGGGAGGAACAGATCTCAATTGACCTAATTAAAACCAGAGATTCCACCAGCTTTCTAGAGCCAACACAGCTAAATATTTTATTATTGCACCCTTTCAATTCTTCTTTCCAAAACTAAAGGGAGAAAATAAATATGTTACATGATGCATATAATGCATAGATTAATTGTTATTGTGTTCCAATTTCGGTATGGGTTAAATATTGAAGATCAAAAGTATATTGCAATTTCATTTTTTTTGTGTGTTTTGAATACAATCCTAAATCATTCGAAAATTTCAAAATGAAAGTTGCCAAGTAAATTTTGAATGTATTTAAATAATATGTTTTTTTTTCCTTTATTTGAAATCATAATGTATTGATGACGTAACCACACATGCTCTAAAGAGAGCCCTTGTTTTCTGGCTCAAAAAATTTCAAAAATATACTACTATTTTATATATCTTCTTCAGAAAAAAATATATATAAATATACTCAAGATATAAAAAATTATAAAATTATGTATCATCCTAAATTTCTCCCTCAAAATATACTTCTACTTCTATGTTTTAAAAATATAATTATAAAAATAATGTAATATTCAAAATAATTTGTGCCTCCCCTAAAAATCTTGACTTCGCTCCCCTAATGCATGTCTTCTTTTAATGAACACAATAGCAAATGATAGATTTGTAATCTCCAAGCAGCAAGACCAGACAAAAACTATCATAATTCTCAAAAGTTAAAACACCAATTAATATAAATAAATTATCATAAAAAATAGGTGTTTTCAATCTTACTATATTATATATACTCGTAAAGGGGGCATAACAGAATAAGTTTTGAACAATACTTAAAATTACATGACTCTGCAAACATTGTCTCTGTTCTCAACAAGTTACTCGGTAGGTGTGTATATATATACTTGCATAACATGTATATAGTATAAAATAAACTCCCAATAAGTTGAGAGTACCATTGGTTAAATCATGAAATATGTACATACATACATACAAAAAAAAAGAACCATGCATTAACAAAATTGGAGCAACAGATGTTAACTACATAGAAAAGATGTTTCAAAAAAGGAATGGATTTACCTTTTAGTTGGGAGAACAGAGCTCTTAGTGCACAAAAAAGCTTCAGAGAATTCAATGGAAGCAATGGAGTAATCTTCTTGCTCCAACTGAATAAAAATAAAAATAAAAAAACAGCAAGTGTCACATTGATTGGCAATTATTTCGAGCTAATATGAGAAGCTTATTACCTAATAAGAAGTAGACACTGGTAAAAAGGGAAGACGAGTCGTCGGTAGAGCTAGAGAAAAGAAAATTTGATGAGAAATTGAAAGAAATCCTTTGACAAAAGTCTGTATATATAATATGATGGAGAGGCGGCGCGAGTAAAAGTTTGCGGGTAAATTAGGGTTTTGAAATTTTCCAGATGTGGATTATCAATTTAAAATTTGTTTTTTTTTTCATTATATATAGTGCAATGCTAGTGTATGTAACTTGAATTTTCATCTCAAAAAAAAAACTTGAATTTTCATGCAGTAATTTTGGTTTACAAAAAATGAAAGAAAGATATGTTTCACATACAATGGCCTTGTTTACTTTTATAGATATCTCAATTTAGAAATTCAATTTTTGCAACGTACTTTGACCATGGAATAACGCAATATATTCTTATTCTTAAATATTTTTTTTATAATGTCCAAAATTATTTTCTAAATTAATAATTCATGGGTTATTTAACTAAAGTGTTAAATGTTTGTCAGATATCAAATTATTTTAATGTGAACTTCGTTGGATATGATCCTTCAACAAACTTGCATGTAACACAAGTTGATTGAAAATTGGAAAGTATAAATGAAAAATTCTGAAAAGAATAAAACATATTAAATATTAATTCAGTTCAAATAAAACGATTTTTATTTTTATCTTTTTTTTTTCTTGTTGTCTATGTTCTCATTAGTTAATATCACTGTAATACTGACTTACTGTAGGAGCGTGGTTTCCATTTTAATCAAACTGAAACCCATGAGTGATTCCAATGACCTCCAAACTTGTTGTGCGTATGGACACAAGAAGAATAAATAGAAAGATGTTTCTATGTTGCAATTCTGACACATAACACAACCCGTTTGCACTGCGATTTTTCTTTTTAGCAACATATCTTGTGTCAGTGTTCTACCTTTGATCATGAGATACATGAAATATCAATTTTATGTATCCATATTCACAAGTTTTATTTGACAATCTACTTCAAACTAAAAACAAATCATCATAATTTTTAAACTTCAAATTAAGAAGTTGATCGTTTTCATTTGCACCACTCAAAACTTGATATTCCAAGTTTTCTCCCTGCTGGTAAGAGATTGATTTTTCATCTATTCAATTAGCAGATATAAATTAATTACAAAATATCAATTTAATTTTTGTCCCAACAAATTTAATTAAAATAGATGTATAGATCATAATTATCAACATTAAGAGAAAATATTATAAAATTGACCAATATAGCTGAGGTGGTTCACATTACAAATTAAAACATGTGTATCAAATTTCTTCCTTAGTTATATCACATTTTAAATTTATATACAAAAAATATAATAAGGTAAATACACAGGACTTTCAACTCTAACCAATGGTTTTCGCCTTTTATTTTGCTAAAATAAAAACTGTTACTTGTTTATATTGATTGTAATTGAAGAAGTTAATTTGGTACTTTTTCAGATGAAAAGCGTCACGATATAATCATGATTTGTGGATAGACATTGGCGGAATTGACTAGTCAACGGGTATAATATATTGAAGAAGAAAGAGAAAGAATTCGCATCCTCTGAGATATCTCAAACTTTTGCAAGACTTCAGTGAAGATCTTAACTGTTTAAATAGTTTTGCACAAATCTCAAAGTACAAATAATAACTGCCCCTGCACTATTCCTGAATAGACATTGAATACGCCGGCCACGCAAAAATTGCGAGAATACGCAGTCAAAGAAAAATGGGGCTGGACAGTTTGCCTACGGGTAGCAATTTAATCAAAAGCCGCACTCTGTAGATGGGGTGAATGGTCCTCATTTACGGAATTGTACCTTTGATGCTTAAGCTAGTCAATTACGTGAATCGGCATTTGATCTAGTGGCACAAATAATACCCTTCATATATAGAAGATTGCATGTTCAACATTTAAAAAAAAAAACACTTTTTTTTTTGTAAATATTAAATAGTTGAGTGACTTGATCTTTATCCTTTAACGAAACATGCATGTAAGATTTAACGAAACACATAAGGGGTCCACCGTCCACCTTTTTTTTTTTCTGCTCTCCATTTTGGCATCTCGTTGGACTCGTTTATATTCATTATTTTTTTTAATTTTCACTCAATTTTTTTCACTCCTTTATATTATTTTCACTCATTTTTACATTTTAATTTCTTTTCTTTTTCTTTTTTATTTGATCATTAAAACAATACATCCAATCACAATTAAGTTTAATTTCATTAGAATCATATATTAAATATTTTTCACGAAACATAAACATATTGAAAAATGTTTGAAATAAGTGTAAACATATGTATATCTCTCCGCCTTTACATTTATATATTCCTTCTTTGATTGCATACATACAAGTGTCTTCTCCTCCAATTCATCATTTCACCATTCTTTATATTAATGATAGATTTTTTATTTATTATAAAAATATTATTTATTAATTTTAGTTGCAATTGGTTTCTCCAATATTTCATATACAATTAATTTGTAACTTAATTTATTCAAAATAAAAAAATTAGTCAAATGTTTATTGTATTTCAATTTGAGAAAACTCTTAATTGGTACTTAGAAAATGAATTTCAATTTTACTTTTATAAATTTTATATGTCAATATCATCGATTTTGCTTTCTTAATTAATTTAGTAATAAATTAATCACGTTTAATTCGGTTAAAACTGTTATTAGTTTTCTCCAATATTTTATTTAAAATTAGTTTGTAACATAATTTATTCAAAGTAAAAAAATTAAGGATTGTACATTCTATATTAATTTGAGAAATATGAGAGTTTCTAAAAGGTCAAGTGAATGACTCGCTGGAGGAGAGAGAGAGCTCATAGTGAAATGAAGAAAACGAAATTGAATTTTACTTTTATAGATGATAAATCACTTCTATTGCATGATCTTAATGAATGCAACTAATTTAAGTTAGCATAGATGCCCATGCAAAAGTAATTATATGATAGATGCACACGTTTTTCTCATTTCTTCGAAAATAGATGCCCATGCAAAAGTTAGCAAGACGATTATATGATATTCACGCA
>CAXKVW010000660.1:0-135871 GCA_964058825.1 Carex arenaria
AAGTGATGAAAAGTCTTCCCTCTTTGATTAACTAGGAATGCCACCTCATCCTCTTGATAATCAAAAACGAAATCTAAATATATATGTACCTCAGATCAGAAATCAGAGAACATAGAGAGAAAGAAAGCTGACTTTGATGAGACCTCAAAAACCTAGTTTTGATCCGCGCTGTTGGGGCTATAATAAAGAAATGAATTATCTGTATCGGTTAATTACAAAAAAACGACACTGAAAATATATCTGTATCGGTTAAAAAATACATGATACAAATTCACTGACATTCTGTGTCGGTTCTTTACTAACAACCGACACAGATTAATTTGTATCGGCCAACTACTAAAGAACTGACACAAAAATGTGAAAATATGTGTCGGTTCTTAGTAAAAAACCGACACAAAATGTCAGTGTCGGCTATTTAGCTAATAACCGACACAGAGTTTCAAGAATCTGTGTCGGATATTTTTAGGGCTGACACAAAATAGTTATTTGTAACGCATTTTTTTTAAAAACCGATACAACAGATTATCTGTATCGTTTTACACACTTAACCGACACAAATAGGGCGACACAGATTGTGATTTTTCCACTAGTGTGCCAACAACAAATCTTAATTGACTCGAACCGGAGACAATCTAGACCTAAAGTCTATATAGTTTGAACATGTTCGAAATGATTTAACTGGATTCTGACCCAACCCATCTGATTTTGACGTGTTGTCCTTGTCATCTTATTCTTAATGGAAATGCTACTATATACTGTGTGCAGGTAACATATCTCAAATGTGGGGGAGTAGTGCTAGGAAGTGCAACTAATCATGTCTTAGTTGATGGTCAGAGCGCTTTTCACTTTTTTTCCAGACATGGGCTAGCATTGCACGAGGTGACCTTAACAGCATCATACTTCCCTCCTTTGACAATACCGCACTTGTTGCTCGCTCGCCACCATCTATCGCCTTTGATCATCCTGAGTACGAAAATGCTCAATTGAAGCATCCATCGACCTCCGTATCTCGTGTTACAACCAAGTTCAACCTCTCAAACGAACAAGTTACCTCCCTAAAATCTCGATGCAAAGAAGAGAGTTTCCACCTTCTGTGTTGTTGTTGCACTTTTTTAGAAGTGTTACTGCATTGCCCAAGAACTTCCTCCTGGCACTGAAACACGCCTCTTGTTTAGTGGAGACATACGTAATCCAAAATTTCATCCTTCATGCAAAGTCACCGATGAAGAGAGAGATGCGCGGCTCCGCCGGGAAATCCAACAAAAGTACGAGACGAGGATGGCGGAGATGGAAGCAAGGATTGTAAGCCGCGTGACATCTCATCAGTTTACACACCCATCCGAGCAAGGACCCCCCATTTTGCCGGGAATTCGGCACAGCACTCAAGCATCCGGAACTTGGGAGGATGAGTTTGATAATATGAAGGTAATACCTACTATTCATAGTCTAAAAGCAATTACTATTGGTTCGTAAGCTTAGTATGAAATATTTAATCTTAATAATAATTGCAGGTGGCCACCAAATGCGACTTGGTCATTTGGAGCGGTACGGTGCCTATTACCGTTGGCAAGGGTCTCGTAATTCCAAATCAGTCAATTATGCACAATGCTCCGGTCGGGCGCGGCTATGTATGCGTGCAGGTCGACTCTGTGGAAAAACAATGGCTTAGGCTCGCTCTTCCTGTCCCGACCGAGGAAATGCACATTATAGATGACACCCGTGAGTCATTTATCCAGTGGCCCAAGAATCAGATAATTTTGGATCAGGTAATATCTAAATTATCAATATCTCTTGTTACATTAAAACCTACTCTTTTTAAATACTTGAAAATAAAATTTTAAATTTGATGCATGCGTAGGAGGCCCATTTGTCACCGGTACGGGGGTACAGTGGGATGGTCGGTGCGACCGATGCCCTGGTAGAGACTGATGCTGGAGTCCAGGTTGAAGCGCCATGACCTGCAGACCGCCGTCTGGTCAGCCCAGAAGAATACGAGAATTTGCCTCTGGATTGTCAGCGTCTCCACTATTGCTTGATGCTGGCACCCGAAGGCAAGAACGACGTCTTCATCCCGATCCCACCCGGGATGTTCCTGCACGACGGCTGGCATCTCATGATTAATTTCGAAGACTTCAAGGACTTCCTATATGCCAAGGGCCGCGATAGATGGCTCGATTGCTCATTCCTCACAATTTTCGTCATGTAAGTGTTGGGTTTCGTCAGTTCAAACCCATTGATTAAGACTGTTGGATTTTGACTGTTCAAATCCATTTATTTGCTTAAGATGCGGAAAGAATGTAAAACAAAAATTTTACTTCTAACTTAAGTCAAGGATTAAACGAGGTATGTCAGGAAACTTTCCAAGGCAGACCACCTTCAGTATTCCTTTGGCATCAAAATCTAATTTAATCATTCTACAGATCTACTCCTTGATTGATTTCTAAAATTTTAATCTATTTACAAATTAAATAGATTAATATAACATATTTATACCTTGTCTCCAAATTCTAATTGGAATGCAGCAGACCGAGAAGATCAAATCTGACGAACGTCTCGCCTCGAAATATCAGACGTCTGATATCTCTATCGGTTATCCACCAGGACTAACCAGAGAGCAGTTTATTTCTTTTGTCAGAAATACCGTAAACCGCGGAGTTTATGCAGAAACACGAAAACCGAGAAAAGGACAAAATAGGTATATTTACGACCCGCAGTTATTCAAATAGAAATACTGCAACTTTCGCAAATATATTATTTCCGAATCTCGAAAATAACCGTAACCGAGAAAGAGACAAAATAGACTTATTGATTCGATCAGTCAGATCAGATACGATACAAGTGAATTGGCGATTTTCTCTTTACCCATGCCCCTCTATTTATAGAAAAATCAAGCAGGTTGGCCGATTACTGAAATATCCCTAAAGTTTGACATATTTACCAAATTGCCATTGCAATGGCGGTTGATTTTATTAAAAACCATCAAAACTTTAAAAACTATCAAATTCGCGGTTTTAAAATTATTAAAACCATCAAATTAATTTTAAAACCATCAAAGTGATTTTAAAACCATCAAACTTATGGCCGACATTCAATAAATTATTAAATCATATGATATTTGTTACTGCCGCCATTCAACAGATTATCATTTGATTTTTTTTTTTTGAATTTTAATTTTAAAACTATTAAAATTAAAATCTTAAAAGAAATCTAAATCAAATGTATATAATTGTTCTAAACAATTATATTTCTGACGGTTCAGTTTCGATTTCGGTTTCGGTATGGTTTTATACAACACATCGAGTACGCATATAAATTAACCGTTGTTTCTGCTTGTCATCTTATATGACATATATAATTTAATTATATCACATATAATTAATTATAACCATCTTAATATTAATTATAACCAATTTATAATTAATCAGTAAGATTCTCCGACTAGCTCCTATATGGTGTGACCCAATAGGATCTGTGTTATGTTGGTAAATAGAATTAAAACCGTTTTAACTTCTATAATCATAGGAGGCATCTGACATCTGCACTATGACCATCCAATTACACAGATGATGCTGTACTGTACAATATCACGATCTAGTAAACTTTTTACTCATGTTAATTCTTATGTCTCACAGTATCAGATCAGTTTTAAGGTAGGTGTGTGTCATCATTGTAAACTTAATCTTTTCTTAATCTTGAGTAAATCATCAAATATAATTATTCTAATAATTATACCGCTAGCAGATAATCTTATTTTATCAAGGGGCCCAGTGATACTGTAACTCGTATAGAGATACGAGGGACAATAGTACTTTTGGTAAACCATCACTACCTCAGCTAAGTTATGTATACCGAAGAGCTATCATTATAACTGCGTTTTATCGACAGCGTTAGATAACAATCACACATATACATCTCTTAGTAGGAAAGATAAATACCTCATACTTTAGAACTTAATACTGAATGAAAATATTAATGACACGAACACAATTTCATTTAATATTTCATTCGTAGTCTGTCAAATACCATGTTCCTAGAACATGTATCTATGTGATTAAAATGACATCTCTTGTCAGTGGTCTGTAAAACTTGACCATCTTTTAATCCATATACTAACCTTGTAACGGTAAATTAGTGTTCCTGCTAATTATCTTGGTTAAAGACTTTTAAGAGTATATATTATCTATATTATGAAGTTTTACAATTCCAGTTATTGACTCTAGTCAGATAAATGAATGATCCATAAATTCAATAATACTCAAGGCAACAAAATGACAGTTTATTAATCATTCAATTCATGAACAAAGCTTTATGATAATTTATCGTATTATTGACTTCTAGATTATTACAAATTAACAGTAAGTTACCTTACTTTATTTATATATTGTATAACACTCAAATATATATTCAAAATGTAATGATCTTTCAGGAAGCTGCGTCGAACCTGTGAAGCATGGACGCCCGATGATAAGGTAAACAAGACTGTAATTCTGGACCCCGGCAAACTCAATGCCACTGTGCAAATAGGTCAGCCTGACAAATGTGTCAATTACATGTGCTATGCGATGCACCGTTGCCAAATGGATGGCAAGACATTTATTCTCGTGCCATACCACTAGAGGTACGATTCTAACTTTCAAATTTTCTCTATATTTTTAATTAAATAATTATAAAAAAAAATTAAATGTGATTATAATTGTGTTTAAATTTCTACAGCACACACTGGTGTTTGTTCGTCATCATTCCGGCTGCAAATAGGACTTTTATCATGGATTCTGCAAGGCCAAAAGGAATCAAACCATAAGATTGCAGAGACATCTGTCCCTTTATAGAACACTAAGTAATATCTTTTCATTAGGTTTGATTTTTTTTCTAATTGTAATTAAATTGACGATCGAAATTGCTAAATACAGTCACGTAATTTTGTAAGGGCTTGGAGCAAATATGTTAAAGAAGGAGTGCAAGCAAAAGGAAGAGGGGTCGTGAAAGATAAATTCAAAATTGAGTGGTTACCGGTGAGCTTATTATACAATAATTTTTTTAACTTAAATTTTATAGTTTAAAAAATTATTTTCATTCTAACATAGGCCGATAAATGTAAATTTTAGTGCGCGCGACAGAAGGAGAGTTGGGAGTGCGCTTATTACACAATGAATTTCATGATTAGTTGGATCGAAAGAGATCAATTTAAATTTCCAAAAGAGGTATGTAATTCATATTAAATTTCATTTTAAAAATATCAATAATTCGATCCGTTTCTCGTTACTAACTCAAATTATAATTGTAGTTTTTCCGGAGCCAAGCTGCTTACTCAATCGAGCAAGTCAACGAAGTGAGAGGGATGTGGTCAAGGTGGTTTATTTCCCAATTTTGTACTCCACAATATGGATTTGTATAAATTAATTTGTGTAATTATTAATTTTGAATTGTTATGTTGTTTTGGCAATTTCTATCTGTTTTGGGGTCTGTTTTGGGTTAAAAAACATTCTAATTTTATATATAATGGCTAGCTCAAAAGTGGAGACTAGCCAAAAACAGAAAAAAAAAATACAAAAAAAAAAAATCCTACATGGATATTTGAACAAATCCGTGTAGGATGTGTTAAAATAAAAAATTGATTTAGGATCTTCCTACACAGATTGGATTTGTACTAAAAATCCGTGTAGCTAGGGTATGGAGCTACACGGTTTTTTTAATAAAAAAACCGTATAGGAAGATATTTCCTACACTGTTTTTTTATTAAAAAACCGTGTAGCTCTGAGGCTTTCCACACGGCTCTTGAGTAAAAAATATGTGTAGGATTAGTGTAATCGTACACGGATAATTATCCGTGTGTATATGGTGGACTTTCCCACACCCCAGTATTGCACTCGATTCCAAATCCGTGTAGCTCTCCAGTTAAAGTCAGTGTCCAAACTGTTTTTTTGTAGTAGTGGTAGAAGCCGTGTAGTGTAGAAACAGTTCATTTTTAGTAGAAGCTGTGTACAGTTCATTCACGGTCTCAACCGCCTCTTCACACACTTACACCATTTAAGTCCAGCTCTCTCTCTTAATTTGTCTCTTTATTTTCTCTTCATTTCCCTTTTCTTCTCTCTGTTTAGGTGGATTGAGACTTCGACTCTTTGTCCCTCATGTTCATTTCCCCCTCGTGTGCAATGTTGATTCTCTGTCGATGGCACTTAATTAGATGAACTATAATGAGATATAAAACTCGACTATCCCAATCAAACAGAGAAGAGGCCAATATTATTCAATAACTAGCAACTGTGTTCTAAATCATCAGAATATGAAGATTTAATCACAGTTTTTCTTAAAAAGGAACTTTTGCATGAATGTGAGACAAATTATGTCTATGGAGAGGTTCCTTGATTGAGAAAAATTGTAAATAACCTTCACAATCTTGATGAAATTAGAAGTAGCAAGTTTCTTTGATATATATGTTGCATATTTACACTTTTGATTGATTAATAACCCCTTAAATTAATATGTATGAAGTTCATTTTATGATTCTTTACAAGCTAGCAAACATGAATATATAAAAAAATAAAAATAACAAATGTTGTACACGACTCTGTATAAATAACCATGCATAAATTCTTGTGAATTAGGATTTTCATTTTTTCGCACCTATTTTGTAAATTATACATGATTTTGTGGGAACCGTGTTTTATTAATTTCACTATACATGATTTTTTTTTTTAACCGTGTTTGATTACTAGTTTGGGTTTTTACTTTTTTAGGCCCTCAATCCTCTAATTTTGCCATGTTTTTAATTCTCAACACCTTCACGTCTAATCAAATAACTCTAATTCCTCAGTCTCTTCTCCCTCTTTATTTCCCTCCTCGACCCTTAGCTGTCTAGTTCTAAAAAAAAATAGTTGGATCACTCTCCTCTTTATTTCCCTCCTCGTCCCTTAGCTGTCAAGTACAGATCTGTTAAGAACATATCTTCAATTCAACCAAAAATAAAAAATACCCATAATGTTCTACATGTTTTGTTTTCATGTCCTTGATGACAAGGAAAGGAAATGATAAGATCAAAAGCCAAATCATATACGCAAACCAGCAAGAGAGAAATTCGACATATAGCTGACACCAAGACGACAAAGTTGTAATTGTATAAAAAAATTAGGTCCTACGGATTCACTATCTTACGTAGTCACATCTGTTATAATAAGAAAACAAAATAAAAAAAGTTTCTATCATGCAACTACTCGATGCCTTTGCCAAGCATCTTCTTCTAGCTGCAATCCATTTATTATTCATAGAGCGTGAGATTGTTCAAGTGCGCCCCACCACATGATTTTTGAATTAAAAAAAAAATTGAAGCCTACCTGCCTTTTGACATGGCTAAATTTTTTGCTAAGTCCTTTCTTTTACTCATATTAATTCCTTAATATAAATTTTAGGGATAATGTTTCAAGGCTAATTATTAATTGTTATAATATCATACATGTAAAACCTTAATTTAATTTGTCATACATGTTGTTCGATGTTTATTTATTAACACACACAACCATTTACATCATTGTTTGCAGCAAACATGGAACCCTAAGTCACACGATGCTAAAGATACGGTGATGAAACAATTGAATAGCGCATGGAAGGGTTTGAAGAGTGACCTCAACACCGGCTATGTGAGGATCGACGGCCGAGATCCACGTGGGAGACTGAAGGTTAGAAACCCAAAAAAAAAAATTAATTATAAATATTAAATAGTCAGATGACTTAATCTCCGACATTTACTAAAAAAATTAACACATATATGACTGCTTCCTATATCAAATATCATCATGCAACTAATTTAAAAAATTAACACATAACAAATAAAATAACAAAAAAAATTAAGTAACAATTACATAATATGACATTATGACTGATGTTACTTTGCATAAAAAATTTCAATTATCGTCATTTTTTACGGACATATACAAAAGTAAGAAAATAATTTTAGTACAAACTAATGCAAAATAACATACTAGCATATGATTGTGGATTTAAGGTCTTTAAGACAAATTCAAAAATTCAAAACTGTTGGATATTAAGAATTACGAAAACTGCAAGCTTTGAGTCATATTTAGGAAAAGGATAAATTAAAATGCTCAAAATACTGACATTTCTGAAATGCCAGCTAATGGTGTGGTACTGTGGTGTCGAGCGATCGAATCAATGCAAATTGCAAAATCAGGGAGGCTAGGCCTACGTATACGTACTGTTCAGCATTTATAATCCCACATGGCCAAAGATATGATGCCAAGATATATATATATATTGAATAATGTCATGTGGGTGATTGTCTGATATTAAATTGTGCAAATTAACAATTAAGTAAAATCAATCAAAGAGATTTTTAGATATCAGATAATATGTTTTTTTTTATTTGCATCTCTACATGCAAGATTTTTTGTGCACATCATGAATTATTGTAATTGTTCGCACAAAAGTGTACTACAAAAGTTTCAGTACAGCAAGGTGTACCTTTTAAACCTCGATTCTACTTCTGATTTGGACTGCAAGTGCACAATCCTATCGTTGGTAATATCGGGTGTCGATCCACAGGACGGTTCAATAACTTGACTAGATTTCTATCTAATTTATCCTTAAACTAGAAGTGTTCAAAGGGGTTGAGTTGGTTGTTAAAGGTTCAATAACAGTAAATAAAACTGAGAGTAAATTAAACTGTCTTTAAAACTAATTAAAACAAACGTTTCCTGGGTTTCTGACTTCGTCTGCAACTCTGCCTCTTGCCTGACACGACCCGTGTACTCTCGTACACGACCCCTGTCACACGACCCGTGTAGTCTCCTACACGGTCCGTGTCACACGGCCCGTGTAGTCTCCTACACGGTCCGTGTCAGACTCGAGTGAAACTGTAGTTATCTGGTTTCTGTGCTGATTGATTCTGTATATGATGAACTGACCATACCTGATGTTCCTAAACCTCAACTCTCGTTTGTTGGCTTAATAAACTCGATAATGGAAATACAATTCAATCCTCCTAGGTTTCTAACCTAAACTCTCGTTCCTTGGTTCGAAGGACCTAGGTTACTTGTTTGGTTTACTAAAGGTATTCAGAATCTCTCGATTGCTGAATAGTTCACCTCTCGGTTACTAATTAGTCTTCCCTCTCGGTTCATCGACTTACCTCATATACTTGGTCTGGTTGAAAGATCGAATTGGACGCAGTACCTTGTTAGACATGGCCAAGCCTAATGGTAGAAACCAAATAACAATCAAACAATACAGATAAGCAATTGAAATTCATACGCAAACAAGCAAATTCAGATCATCGCACATAATCAAACAACTATCAAATAAACAGAGTATTCGACTACATCGTCTTCCCAAGAAACTAAAGAAATTACTCAAACATGGTTTCTAAAACAGAAAAATAAAAGCGAGATAAACAATTCATTGCAAAGACCGAAAATACGAAGAAAATTCGTCGGAATCTCTCGATTTCCTCCTCTCCTCTTCGTCTCCAAATTAGTTGGTGTAAAACTCTCCTTAGATTGGTCTCTGTATGATTGAATGCCTTGCTGGCCCAAGGGGTCGTCCTTTTTATACTCTATAACCGTCCATCTTTAATTAGGCATTAATCTGAAACTTTAGATTAACTGCCGGATTTGTCTAACACGGTCCGTGTGAGAAGTTGTACGGACCGTGTGCCTGTGTCTCTTGTCCGGGTCGTGCAGCGCTAGCATGAGAGGTCGAGTAGGGTATGACACGGTCCGTGTGGATTGTGACTCGGCCCGTGTAGGAAGTCCAGATTGCTGGATTTCACCCTTTCTTCGCCCGTTTCCTACAATAAACAAACAAAAGCACAGCAGTACCATATTCTATAGATAATCAATGCAATAAACATGATTTTACTGTTTTGGACACAGGTTTTGGTACAAGATTAGGTCGGAAATGTAGCTAAACTAAAGAAATATCAGTAATCCTGCGCTCTAAATTTGTATTAAACAATTAAATAAATTGTGCAGTGTTTTATCTCTTGATCGATAACAAATTAAAGCAAATAAAGCTAAGAGAAAGGTTCAAATGTCTCTATTTTTACGTCTTCATCTTTCCTTCACTTTTTAATTTTTAAATAATAAAAATTTCAAAATTTGTATGTTAAAATAAAACCATTAAATGTGATATATATTATTTAATTATCTGCATGTTCATAAATTATCACTTTCCGATTTTGATTTTATATGAATGAATAAGTTGAGAAATCAAGGTCCAGAATTACCCATATTGGTGTAATTTTGCAAGTTCTTGATACTCATTAAAATAAAATTAAAATGTCATGTTTCTAGGGGTGTAAACGGAGCGGATTCGGAACGGATAATGCTGATACCATATCCACATCCACATTTCAATGAGCGGATACGGATACGGATAGTAAACGAATATCAAAATGTAAAACCAAATCTACGTTAAACGGATACGGATACGGAGCAGATAATCCACGGATACGGATACAAATACGGATACAAAACAAATAATTGTCGGATAATTGAGTCTTAAGAACTTCCATATACAAAATTAAAAATATTAACTACTAAAATTCAAATAAATAACGAATGAACAATTAAATATAAAATATGTAAAAATAATTCAATGGAGTATCTTTTGTAGAATTCATCGCGGTACTTTGTAAGTTTGTAATAAATTAAAGAATGAGTGGTGTTGATGCAAAAATGATATACAATATTTTCATAAAGGTGTTCTAGACTTCTAGCTGAAACAACCCACGTGGTCACGTACCTATAGGGTTGTATTTAAAAAATAATATATTCTATTCTATTTGAATTGTTTTAGCCGATGCAATCACGTGAGTGAAACAACCATTCACCCGAAGCAATCCAGACTAAGCGAAACTTTTAGTCCCACAGTCAAAGATTAAAACAAGTTTGGAGTATATATAAATTCGCTCCAATGCTCTGATTGAAATAGGTTAAGGAGATGACGGATTCTCCGCGGTTACGCTCCTACTTGCGTTATTCGGATACAAGCGGATATCCGCTCCGTTTTCAGGTCAGAGGAATTATTCCTTATCCGAATTCGTATCCGGTACTGTTCTACCTATGTGGAAATTTATCCGCTCCGTATATCCGGATGATACCCGAATCTGGATTTCATGTGGATACGGAGCGGATTCGGAACGGATAATCCGGCTCTGTTTTCAGTCTTATATGTTTCTTTATGTGTGAATAGAGAAAATTATATAGATCATATTTAACGGTTTTATTTTGATACTTAAGTTTTAAAATTTAAGTTATTGTAGTTCTACAAATAGAAGTATGATGGAGGCATAAAAAATAAAAGAATTCGATCCATCTTCTAAATATAAATAAAATGCTGCGAAATTTGGAAATTGGGACTAGTTTTAGCCCTCACCATGTATCATATAATAGGTAAAATTATCGCTTATTATTAAACTCTCCAAGCTTAAATCTTTGTTGTCCTCAAGCAAAACAATATTAGGAGTTCATGCCCGGCGTCTAAATCAATCCATTTTATCATAGAATTCTTGAATAAGGATGTGGAATCACAAAGTCTAAATTTTTTTCAAGAAAACAAAATGTATTTGACGGAAAATCAAACAATGCTATAAATTCAAGTTAACTTGTAAATTCAAGTTATGTTCACAAACTAACCTTGGAGAATTGTCTCGCAGTTGGAGTATATAACTTTTTATTCTCAGTTTCACAAATTAATTCTATTTTAATTAGCTGTCAAAAATAAGCATGATCATTCGGTCCTATAGCATGAACAATTAATTCTGCCAAATGTTGATTGATTATATATAATTAAAGAATAAAAAAATGTGCCACTTGTGAGCCTATTAGAACATATTAAACCCTATGTTTGATTATATAATACGAATGGATGATCCACTGGTCGGCTTTTGCTTTAAATGATTATACAGATAAGAGGTACACACAACTGCCAGGCTCTCTGCTTGAGCATTGACACACTAAACTTAATTACCAGTGCATGCTTTTGCAGAGAAGCAAGAGATTAAGAAAATGGTGGAGGTAATGGAGTCGACCTTGGTAGTTCCCTCTGAAGAGACCCCTAAAGGGAAACTTGGGTTATCGAACTTCGACCACGTTGCACCACCGGCACACACGTGCACTGTGTATCACTATAGGAATAATGAAGCCAGGGACTTCTTCTCAACTGAGGTCTTGAAGGCTGCATTGGCCAAAACACTGGTGCACTTCTACCCCCTCGCTGGCCGGTTTATGATCAGTGAAGGAAATCGCAGAGTGATTGATTGTAATGCTGAAGGAGCACTCTTTGTTGTGGCCCGATCAGAGCGCAGTTCTGATGACATCAATTTCCAGCCTTCGCCTGAGCTGAGAAGACTATTTGTTCCAAGTGCGGCATCGCCAACTCTTATGTTAATGCTTCAGGTTAATTTGAAACAGAAACTTTTTACTATAAATATATACAAGGAATATAGGTACATCATTTAGTTCAATCTCTATCTTACATAATCTAAGAAAATTTCTTCATCTATGGTCACCTTCCCAATAATGATCTCGCCTTCCTTGTCTCGCACCTCGCCTCCCTTGCCTCGCCCCTCACCTTCATTAATAAAAATAGAAAATTCATAAGACCCAAATCAAACTAACCGGAGAGAGAGATAGAGAGTTGGCCATGGTAGTTGGAGCCTTGGAGGTATATACAACATATTATTATTATTTTATTTAATTAATAGTTTCCATATTTTAAAAAAAACGAGTTAAAAATAATTTATTCATATTTTGTAATTTTAGGTACATGATATATTTAATAATTTTTTTGTTATATTTTTGGAATTAATTATATATACTACCAATATATTCCATAACTATATATTGTTATTCAGTTCGTTACCCGTTATCTTAATGGTTGAAGGATAGAATGAGAGTAATATAATATTTAATGGGTAAGGGTAGTATATGAGTAAACTAAATTTATATGGTATGGATATGAGTATGAAATTGTTTCCACGTGATTCGTATCGTAGCCATTGACACCTCTAATTTAACCCTCTCATGGACCTTCTCTATTTTTCTTAATATGAATATCTATTTCGATACAATGACAGGCTACACTATTACATTAGACTACTAAATTAATTAAATTTAGTATTGCCAAGAAATCCAAATTGACTCGAACCAGAGACAATCTAGACCTAAAGTCTTATATAGTTTGAACATGTTCGAAATGATTTAACTGGATTCTGACCCAACCAATCTGATTAATTTTGACGTGTTGTCCTTATCATCTTATTCTTAATGGAAATGCTGCTATATACTGTGTGCAGGTAACATATCTCAAATGTGGGGGAGTGGTGCTAGGAAGTGCAACTAATCATGTCTTAGTTGATGGTCAAAGCGCTTTTCACTTTTTCCAGACATGGACTAGCATTGCACGAGGTGACCTTAACAGCATCATACTTCCCTCCTTTGACAATACCTCACTTGTGGCTCGCTCGCCGCCATCTATCACCTTTAATCATCCCGAGTACGAAAATGCTCAATTGAAGCATCCATCAACCTCCGTATCTCGTGTTACAACCAAGTTCAACCTCTCAAACGAACAAGTTACCTCCCTAAAATCTCGGTGCAAAGAAGAGAGAGTTTCCACCTTCTGTGTTGTTGCTGCACTTTTTTGGAAGTGTTACTGCATTGCCCAAGAACTTCCTCCCGGCACTGAAACACGCCTCTTGTTTAGTGGAGACATACGTAATCGTGTACACCCGCCACTCCCCGAGAAGTTCTTTGGTAATGCCATCATCAGAAGGTCTGCAATTGCGCAAGTATCCAAAATCACATCCAACCCAATTCAAATTGTAGCTAATACAGTGAAAGCTGCGATTGATGGGATTACGGATGAGTACATTAGATCTTTCATTGATTATGTGGAGGTAATTAAAGACAAGGGATTATCCTTAGTAAAAGAACTGCCAAAATCTGACTTGCGCATTGCTAGTCTTTCTGGAATGCCAGTATACGATGCAGATTTCGGATGGGGTGCTCCACAGTTGATGACATGGGCTGAGGCAAATGGAAACAGTGTCGTTTACATCATTAGCGAACCGGGAAAAGATGCTGGTTTAGTAGCTTTTGTGTCGCTTGATTCCTCCATTATGCAAAAGTTCGAGAATGTCTTTCGTGAGGAGTTGTGTAAAACTTGATAACTGATATACTGGTGTCATCTACTGATGAATAGAAATTTGTCAAAATTATGGAGAACTTTCTGTAATTTTCAAGGTTAATCATGCCGTGCATTTTCTTTTAAGTACAATGTGTGAGCTTCATCCGTTGTTTTGGTTTTATTGTCTTTTTTGTTCTCCATGGTTGTGATTTTGATTGTCAATAATTTGTAATAGTTGACATCTTGATTAATAGAGAGTTGTCTTTAAATATAATTTTCTGCTAATTAATACTATTGGGCTTTCTTTGAGAAACCTTGGATCCAAATACTACTATGTGAATTGTTCTATTTATACTTATTTCTCTAGCCCACGGCCTTTATCATTCTTTCTTTCTATAGAAAGAAAATCTACAGATGTAATTGAATATAGGTTGAGCGTATTGTTACCATGGGGATAGAAATGGAATAATTTACTCTCTGTAGAGATGGGGACCACCTTTTGGTTCATAGTGAACCAGGAGCAACGAAACAATTCTGATTACACCTCTTTGCACAATGCCCATTCTCAATAATATTCTGGCACCGTCTTTCGAGCCTTGCAGGGTTCCGAATTTTGGTTAGGAGTCCGTCTATGCAGAACATTATTCTGAGATCAAAAGCGGCTTGCAGATGCAGTGAGATCAGAAAGAAATGGGGTGCTTTATTCTTTGCCGGGTGTTGGTTTCTCTGGAAGAACTGCAACAATGTAATTTTCGAAAGGGGAGGGACTGATTCGAAGATATTGGCAGAACATTGCTGGAGGGAAGTTCAGATGTGGATGCGATTTTGTTAAAATCATGAAATGTTCATTAACTGTTGTACATATTTTTATTTTTTAAAGATGTACTTTAACTGATAGCTCCTATCAGTGTTTCAAAAAAAAAAACGAAACAATTCTGATGAGAGATGGGGACCACCTTTTGATGACTTATTTTGGACGGCACTAGGGCTGTAAATGAGCTGGCTCGGGCTGAGCTGGATCTTAACTCAGCTTGTTAATTCTGGACCGAGCTGTTAGCGAGCCAGCTCGTTAACAGCTCGCGAGCTAAAATCTCAACTCAAACTCGTAACGAGCCAGCTCACGAGCCACGAGCTGGCTCACTGGGTTTGGTTGGACCTTGTTTTAAGAAGAAAATAAATTTTATAAACCTTTTTGGACCGAACTGGATCGAGCTTGACAGTATAAAATATATACAAATTCACAAATTGATGCCTAGCCGAGCTAGCTCGTGAGCTGGCGAGCAAGCTAAGACCTTAGCTCAGCTCGTTAATTTTGGCCCGAGCTGACAGCTCGGTCCACTATCGAACGAGCTGTTACCGATCGAGCCAGATGTGAGTCACGAGCGAGCCACGAGCTACGAGCTTTTTGGACAGCCCTAGACGGCACTACCTTTTTCTTGTCCTCTCCATTTCCGTATCCATCCATTTCCATTGATTATGGCATTTTTACATTTGCTTTGGAATTTTTTTTATGTTTTTTAACTCCTTTTTGTTTTGTTTTCTTCCTTTATTTTTTCTTCTATATATTTATTATTTTTAATCAATATTATTTATTTGCCATTATTTCCACTTTTTTTTTTTTATCAATTTTATGGTCAAGTAAAAATTTCGATTCCGAATCTAATTTGGCAAACTATGCTACGAGTTATATTAACAGCTAGGCCACATGTAGTCAGGATCCGTATCCTCTGCTGCACTTTTAAAGTGCAGCAGGGTGCTGCACTTTCGGACAGCCCAGATTTAATCTCCAGCCGGTGAGAGCTCGAATGATGGAGGGGGCAGTATTAATTCTGCTTTAAAATTCATGCAAAAATCTTATTTCATCTGTCCGATAAAAAATTAACGGACGATATTAAAAGTACAGCACTCTGCTGCACTTTAAAAATGCAGCAGAGGATGCGGTTCCCATGTAGTCATGTAGACGTGATTTAAAATATGTCCTTCGTAGTCGGCCCATTAACAACGAACAGCCCATGTCTGTTATTCTTCTAAAAGGCCCATTTCTCTACTATTTTCCAGCCCGATTTCTCGGGAGAGGAGGGTGTCCGATGCCCATCGGACCAGAACAGTGTACGATGGGTGTCTGATACTGTCCGATCTACTTCAAGATCTGTGTGCACGTATATTAAAGCAAATAGTACGGATATTGAAGTGATGTGCACATATCTTGAAGTAAATCGGACGGTATCGGACACCCATCGAACAGACTCTGGTCCGATGGGCATCGGACACCCTCCTCTTCCCGATTTCTCTTCTCAAAACGCTAAATCAGCGCCTCAACTTCTACCCTCTCAGTCCCAAACTAAGCAATCGGCGTGTGCAGCTTCGACGGACGGTGTGTCGGAGGAATCAGCCACCCGCCGTCGCCGGTGTTTCACCTCCTTCTCAGTCCCCGTTCAAGTAGCTCCTAATTTTAAGGTAAGGTACTTCACAAACAAACAGATGGGGACATCGTGGAAGGAAATCGTTAAATTTAATTTTTAAGGTTTTTGGTTGGCAACAAATCTTTAGAGCATAGAGATTCTGTTTTTTTTTTTTTAAATTAAATGTATCTGTGTTTATTTCTGAGTTAAAGATGGATTCTTTCTACGTGGGTGATAAAATGAGAGCAGCTGAGTGTGCTAGCATGCACAGCATTCATCTCTGCCATTTATTGTAATTAGGCTGGATATGCAACATAAATAATTCAAAATACTTTCTAAGGTTGTGCTCCGGAGTTTGGTAGAGGAGGTGAATGGGGAGGAGGAGGTTAAATTTCTTACCCCCAAGTTGAGAGGGAACAAATTTAGAAGAAAGAAAGATAGAAATTCTCCCCATTTACCTCTCTTTCACTTCCTTTCACCTCCTACAATTTTAAGTAGGTAGCATTCCCTTAGGTTCTAGGTTTTGCATCTGTGGGTGTATTATGCCTCTGTACCAGCAACACAACTTTATACTGTAAGTGCTGTTCAGCACTTATTATGATTTTTATTGCAAACTATTTTTGCGGGAAACTGACATAGAGGCAATTTCAGGAGCGTTTAATGATACTTGGACTCTACATTATATTTGGAAATTAAATAGTTTGCGACATCTAAATTTTTTAAAGGGACATTGATACCTGTACTTAATATGCCTCATTACCAGCAACACAACTACTGTCCCATAAGTGCTGTTCAGACATGGATTAAGTTGGTTTTAAGGCACTTATTATGATTAAGTCGGTTTCAAAGCATTTATTGTGAATTTTATCGCAAACTATATTCACGGAAACTGACATAGAGGCAATTTCAGGGGAGTTTAATGGTACTTGGACTCTACATCTGATTTACAAACTAATTAGTTCGCAGCACTGACACTTGTACTTTATATGTCTTATTACCAGAGACACAACTACCGTCTCATAAGTGCTGTTCAGACATGGGATTATGTCGGTTTCAATGCACTTATTATGATTTTTATTGCAAACTATATTTGCGGGAAACTGACATAGTGGCAATTTTAGGTGGGTTTACTGGTACCTGGACTGTACATGACTACATCTCATTTAGATATTAATTAATTCGCGACGTCTAAAATTTTAAATGGTCACTGACACATGGGATTATGTCAGTTTCAAAGGCACTTATTATGATTTTTATCGCAAACTATATTTACGGGAAACTGACATAGAGGCAATTTGAGGGGCATTTAATGATACTTGGAATATACATCTGAGTTAGAAATTAATTAGTTCATGACATCTAAAATTTTTAAAGGGACACTGACATTTGACTTAATAGGCCTCATTACCAGCCACACAGTGATTATCCTGTAAGTGCTGTTCAGACATGGGATTAAGTTGGTTTCAAAGCATTTATTATTTTTAATTGCAAACTAAGTTCATGGGAAATTGCATAGAGGTAATTCTAGGTGCATTTAATGGTACTTGAACTCTACACCTGATTTAGAAATTAATTAGTTCACAACATCTAAAGCTTTTTCTCTCATGCATTTGTAGGTGCTAGGCTTTCAGGAAGCAACAGATTTTGCTTCTAAGGAAGGTCTATCCTAAGATGGACGAGATAGGAGTAGGTCCGATGGGCATCAGACCTACTTTTAGGTTCAATTAGCTCTAACACCGTACGATTATCATTGAGATATGTGCGCACAGAAACTGAAAAATATTTGCACGGATTTTAATGTGTTCACACGAATCTTGATGTAATCTGATGGTCATTTCACCCATCGAAAAAGCTAGGTCCGATGCCCATCGGACCTACTCTCAACTGAAGATGGACACTACTGATCATAACTTCTCTGGTTTAGAAGGGAACAAATTTGTAAATGGTGAAACAGATCCTAATAAAGATACAACACCATCCAATCAACCAGAGAAGAGAAAATCAACAATTGAAAATCCAGAAAATTCAGAAACGAAGAAAAAGCGAGGGAGAAAGAAGGGTGAAAAGATAATTTATCTTGAAGTAGATAAAACTAGAGACTCTTTAAGGTCATCAGCTGATGGCAGCAGGATTCTTAGATCAACATCAAATGGGGAGAGTGAAAGTCAAAACTCTGATCAAAACCCTAATAATGAGTCAGTTGCTGGTACATCATCCCAAATTGAACTTGTATCTGGTACAAAGAAACAGGGGAGGAAGCCAAGGAGTTCAGGTGATAAACTTTATGCAATTCGAAACAGAGTTAAGTCCCTTAATGATCAGAACGCTCATGGCGATAACTGTGGCCTCGGTGCTCTAGGTAAGATAAACAATTCTTGAAATGAAAATTTTATTTTTAAATTTGTAAGATAATATTAGTTGTCTTATTTTTAATGTTTCAGGTAAAACGAGGGCCATGTTTCGTGATGATGGGTCTAGTAGTACTCCGTCATATTCTTCACAGTCATATTCTTCTGTGCCAGCAGCTCCACGCCTCAGACAAGAGGATATCGATGCGATATCTTCTCAGGTATTGCCATCTATCATGTCATCGATATCCTCTCAGGTATTGCCATCTATCATGTCCTAGATCACCAGCACAGTCACTGAGCAGATCACCTTAGCTTTCAGAGCTGCTCAGGTATGAAATTCAATTTTCAGTATGTTTTTATTGTGAATCCTAAACTCTAAATCCCTAAATTCTAATTATCTAAACAACTGACATGTTTACTTTCTTATAACCTCACAGAGAGGTTCGAGCTCGCACCATACCTCGATCCCCGATCCTCAGGATAACGTCGGTGACGACAAGGATCATGACGACGACAATGACGGCGATGATGGGGAGGAGCATTGATTGAATGTCGGTGGAGATGGTACTACTTAAATGTTTAGATATTGACATATTTAGATGGTACTGTTACTATTTATGTTACTCGACATTTAGATGGTACTGTTACAGTTTCTCGATTTTATGTTACAGTTTATTGATATTTATATTTGATGAGATGGTATACAGTTTCTCGATATTTATGTTTATATTTGTTTGTATGTTTATATTGTATGTATTGATGTTTATGTTTATGTTGTATGCGATGTTTATGTTGATCGTATGTGTCATGCTTATCAATGTTTATGTTTATGCTAGTACGCAGGGGCGGATCTAAAGCTATTCAAAAGGTGGCTAAGCCACCTCTATAATTTTAAAATTTTAGTTATGTGTACTAAAGTTTAATTGAATTTTATTTTTTTGGAACAATTTATATAGTCTAGCCCTCCTCATTAATATCTCATGTTTGTTTGTAGTCTAGTGGTAATAGTTTATGCTTTGATTGTGGAGAGCATGAGTTCAATTCCTACTGAAAAAATGTTAGAGCAAATTCCCATTCGCGTGTGGCTGCCAGGGGATGACCAAATCGAGTATTATCAGCACGATGACCCTCCGGACGAGAATGAAAACAGTTTTCTGCTAGGGAACAATAGTAGGGATAAAAGCAAGATATATTACTTTTGGATATGCTATTTTTGGTTCCTTGTCAGTAGGGATTAAGGCATGATATATTACTTTTAGACATACTATTTTGGAGGCCATGTCTAATTGGTGGTTGTTTTTGTGTAATTTAACTATGTTTCTTCAATAAAAGCTAGGCTTAGGCCTTTTTATCAAAAAAAAAAAAAAGGGTTTATAAAAGAGAACGTATTTGTACCCTTGCAATTAGAGGTGCAAACGGATCGGATAGTGGTAAAACCATATCTGTATCTGCTTTTATTTTTCGGATATGGATACGAATCGGATATTAAACGGATATGTGCGGATACAGATCAGATATCAGATATCCGTAAATATATACATAAATATTTTCATAATATAAATTAAACTATATGGTATATATCTACTATTCGGATATGGATAATTAAAATTCAAAACCATATCCGTATCCGTATCCGCACGGATATTCGGATATCAGATATTTGTATTAAATTTTCGGATACGGATCCGGATACGATCGTATATTATCTGATCCGTTTGCACCCCTACTTGCAATTACAGTGTGTGTGGGGAAGAAATTCACTACAAGAAATTAAGTCATTAACGGCGTTCAAAGACTCGGCGCGATAGGAAACGCCGCAATACAATTAGATCGGCCGGCGCTAGTTTCAATCGCGCCTGCATAGGTTTTAGCGGCGCGATAATAATCGCCGGTTTTTCTCTCCGCGCCAAACAAAAATATATCTCGACCCGCTCCAAATCGCGCGCCAGACCCCCAAATCCTCCCGCCCGCCTCCCGCCTCCCGCCTCCCGCCTCCCGACCCAAAACCCTTCCCACGCGCGTCAGTGCCACTCCTCTCCGCTCACCTCTAGACCAAAGCTCTGCCCGCCTCTCCGCCTCTCCTCTTCGATCTTACTCCTTCCTCCTTTTTCTCTCAGTCGGCGGTGGCGGCGCGACTTCGGCTGATGACCACGATGTTCCCACTTCTCCACTTCGGCGGTACTCTCTCTCTCTCTGTGGAACTCCGTTAGTCAAGGCAAGTCTCATCTCTCTCTCTCTCTCTCTCTTTCTGGTATGTACTATGGTTTGAATTTAATTGGGAATTTTGCAATTTGCAAGATTCTGGATCAAATTAAGAGAAATTGATAAAACGAGACAGTAATAGAGAAATTCAAGGAGTGAAACTCAACTAATTTTACATGAAACCCAGTTTTCTTTGACTGAATCCCTTTAGATATCATAAAACAAGAAGAAATGAAATGGGAATTGTATTGTATTCATTGATTTCTTCTGGCTACGGTTCTTCCTTCTGGCATGATTCCTTCCAAGTTTAGCAATTTCTCCAACCAATTCATTACTTGACAACGAAAATGAGTACTTATCAGCAAAATTCATGGTGGACTCATTTCTCCCCTAATCTCATTTACACAAGTACCTCTTTCTCCCCAGGCTGTGCATCAATTTCTACACTGTTAATCAGTTTCTGACTTGCCAGAGCGGATAAAATCTGCACTCCTTCCAATTATAAGAAAGGATGACGACTTAGTTCATATGGATTCTCTCTGATGCCATTTTTTTACTAAGAGTTTTTGTAAGTTTGCTTTTTGTTATGGCCTACCAGAACTCAGAATGAAATTTGTTTTTTTTTGCATGTTTCAAGATCTATGAAGCTCAAATTTAGTTTTCTTATGAAAATGTGATGCAGGTGTTCAAGTAAGTTTTAGTGATTGATTTTAGACTAGGTTAATCACCCCCAATAATTTACACCTTTCAAGTTGCCTAAATATGTTAGTGTTTTTTCCAAATAGATGGAAGCTGAACTGTGATGAAATCTTCCTAGGAAGCATTAATTTCATAAAACCAGCTAAATGGTTATGGTTGGATGGAATATACTCATTTTATAATGTGATCGCCATAAGAAGGATTAAGTATATTTTAGTGATTCAACTATCGAATAGCCTTTTGACAATGAAAAGTATTCTTCCTTGCTTGAGCAGTTAAGATAACGATGGCTGCTGATGACACTACTGGAGGTATGGAGGCTAAATTATTGAGGCTGCTATAATTACAAAGCTTGGAATTGATGTCTATATTACAAAGGCAAGTATGCTCTTTTTTTCTTTAGTGCAATCATTGCTATTTTTAGGAATAGTACATATGAAACATTATATTGGTTAACTTGACAAAAATACCCCTATTTAGCAGTGAGTGTACAGTTGTGCTAAAAATTTACAATATCTAGTAGTAACACGCAATAATTATAAATTTGTCAGTACCAGGCAGTATTTATTTGGGAAGCCAGTTACCATGAAATACCATGAAATGAAAAGAGGCTAATAGGAAAATAAATGGGTAATTGTTGCGTATGAAGCAGGCTCCATTGTTCGTTCTGACAAGTAGATTTCCAAGTTTGCTTGGCCCTTCAATGTGTTATTTATCAATCAATACTAATTTCATTGTTGATACTAATATCCAAGTTTGCTAGTAATGGGGGCATTTGGGGAATTTTAATTGAAGATAAGTTTTGGAGGACTGAACTTTAAGTCAGCAGTTTGGAACCTGCCATGCAAAACTAAAAGAAAAAGGGAAAATGGGAAAGTCAATATTTATAAAGGAATAGCAGGACAAGGGCCTATTATATTATTTTAGTATTAATAAAATCATATTTTTTTGACAGATAGAATGTACATGAAGATGAAACAATAGAAAAGAAGGTTGTTACATGCAGTCCAATATGAGTGGAATTTTTAATTTTATTTTCTCAATTTATCTTTTTTTATACTTTTTTTTTTTTGATACAGCCAAGTTATCCTCGTAACAACCACTGAAGGGGAACCTTTTGAATGCAATATAGAGGGTTTTGTAGCTGTCTGTGCCTACTCTTTATGTCTGGATTTGCATGTTCTACTGGTTATTTCATCTCTGGTTTGTATCTCTTACCCATCTATCTTGTATTTCTGAAAACTGACACTGAATTCATAATGTAGTACTCTAACATGATTTCATATTTGATTGGAAATGACCTAATTACTCACGTGTAAGTTATAATTCTTACCTTTAATGATTTACTGTCCTGATAGGCACACTACAAGAAATTATGTGTTTAATGGTCTGGTAAATTCAGGGACTTTCCTGCAAATTTATGTGTTTTGACAGGGTTCAGGGGCTTATTTCTGTGTTCTGACTTGTTATTAATGAATTCTGGTAAAATTCAGGGGCTTTCCTGCAATTTTTCCTTAACAATATGTTTTATTTGCAAGACTAATTAAATCTTTTTTTCCTATAGAGTGCTCTAAAATGGCTGACATCGGCAACAGATGTACACAAACTAGCTATTGAGAAGAGCAAGTACCTTGGAGGTGTGCATAGTGAAACAAAATTGTATTATCTTGTTACCATTTGTTGAAAAAAAAAACAGTAACTTTAAACAAAAATTGCATTATGTTGTTGGTTTTTTCTGAAAGATGAAATTTAGAGACATAATTGCATTATGTCAAAATAATTGACACTACTTGATAAAGTTGATAAGTGTTTTTTGTAATCTCAAGTCTCATTTTCTTGATCCATGCATGACCAGACCATGTAGGCTCCATGGATAACTCATAGGCCATCAAACCAACATATCAGCATACCTGTACCAGTGTTAAACACAAACAAAACCTATACTGGTACAGCATATGTCTAAAACAGCCCTTAAGACCAAATCAGACAGAAATACTGATTCTAGGTTGAATTAAGCCAAGCCATTGCACAGGCATATAGACAACACTTCCACGAGCATCCCAGAACAAGAATTTCCATTTTTGGAATTTTCTATGATTTATAGTGAATTTTTGAAAATTTCATTTTTTTTTTATTACCCATGACTTTTGGCGGCGTTTTAGAAATGCCGGGAAAGACATAAATTTTTTTTAAAATGCCAAGGCATTTGGCGGCGTTTAGGAAGCGCCGGGAAAGCCAAACGCCGGGAGAAAAGTCTCCAAATGCCGGGAAAAGGTGTATAAATGCCGGGAAACCAAAGTTTGGGCGGCACTTCTTTAACGCCGGGAGAAAGTCTCCAAACGCCGGGAAAAAAACGTATAAACGCCGGGAAAGCAAAATTTCGGGCGGCACTTCTTAAACGCCGGGAAATGGGCTTGTAAACGCCGGGAAAGACTTTTCCCGACTCTGATATTCGCGGCACTTGGCTAAACGCCGGGAAAGACATTTAGTGGCGTTTTTTAGTGTATTTGGCGGCGTTTTTAAGCGCCGGGAAAGGCATAAATTCTTGTAGTGAAAGGCCAATAGATATAGTTTAAATAGACTTAGTGTACAAGTCGTTGAAGTATAGAAATAGGAAAATCATTTGGTTCGTTGTGAACTAGGAGCAACGGAACAATTATGATAAGAGATGGGGCACTTGTAAGATTTAATGACTTATTTTGGACGTTACTACCTTTTTCTTGTCCTTTCCATTTACGTCTTCATTTGGTCCATCCATTTCCATAGATTTTGGCATTTTTACATTTGCTTTGGAATTTTTTTTATGTTTTCTACCTCCCTTTTTTTTTTTTTTTTTTTTTTTCTTTTCATCCTTTATTTTTCATCTATATATATTTATTATGTTTAATCAATATTATTTATTTGCCATTTTTATTTTTTTAGTACAAAATATGCTTATCCAAAAGAAATCCGAGTTTCCTATCTGATTCAGCTAATTCTGATTAATTCATTCGATTCTAATTCCATGGTCAAGTGAAGATTTCGATTCCGAATCCGATTTTGCAAACTATGCTACGAGTTATATTGACAGCTTGGCCACATGAAGACATGAGATTTAGGATATTCAAACTGATAGGCGCACTGTCGAGAGCAATGTTCTAGACCCTCTTGCCATATAAGAATGAGGTCAATTGACTCTCATTTTTTTTTTTCAAATTTTTTTTATTTACAACTTATTTTTATATAATTTATAGTAAAATGTTACGATTAGTGTAAAATAAATTTCATTCGCAACAAGAAAATTTATGTGATTAACCTCTATTTACACTTGATTTCCATAACTTAAAAGTCTGATTGTACTCCTGAATTCAGTCATATTGTAGTCTCTATTTATGTGCTAGGGAAAGCTTGTGATAGTGATCCAACGCTGAAAAGCTTAAAAGTTGGACATAATGTCTTGTTTGGGAAAAACATTTTTTTTTAACCAGGTGGGATAGTTGAACCCATCCCTGTTTTATTTTTTTCTGTTTAGTTTGTTTAGATGTTTAGATAGACAGATTAAGTGGGATGGGTTAAAATGACCCGTCACATGGGACTAGATATGCTGACCCGTTCTACTTATTTTTTGAATTTTCCGCAAACCTTTCCTCTTTCATAATATTATTTTATTTAATAACAAAAAATTGGCATTTCTCATTAGAAAAATACTGTTTGCTAAAGTACTTGTATTCATACCGAATTTTTTTTTTTTTTTTTTCAAAATAATGATTTTTTTTATTGAAGAATTAATGAATTTATAAGTTGGAGGATTATATTTTACATATCATACATCTGAAAATTGTAAACTCTTAATTTTTAGTAGATTTATATTTAGTAAGATAAGAATATCAATAAGAAAAAAAATTATTTAGTGCACCGTAAAAATATAATAATAGCTACAAAATATCTTGCAATTGACATTAAACAAAATAAATCAACTATATTATACAAATATTTAGAAATAAATTTACTCTAGCATGCCATCTATATAATTGGAGGACATATGCGTCAAATAAAAACATAATAAGCTCTTTTTACAAAGAAGAATTTTGTAATTTTTAAAATGAGCAAGGACTAGAATAAAATAAAAGCAATAAAGATGACTTGAGAATAGATCCAATGCCCATTGAACCTACTTTGGTTTGATGGGTTCAAACACTGTAAATTTGTGCGCTTTGCTTCAAAGTGTGTACTTTTCTGCTTCAATTTCTACGCACATATCTTAAGATAAATCGGACGGTCATGAAATTGTTGGACTGAAAAACAGTTATCCATTGGACTTACTCCGTTCTCAATAAAAAAACAATTGTTATGTTTGTTGGATATTATATCTACATTACTAGCTGTCTAACAATTCGTGAGACAAACAGTTCTCTATAGCTCCATGTTTGATTGTGGACTAAAGCTAAGGTGGCCTAAGTTGGTTATTCCAACTTAGGCCAATCAAAATAATTTATGTTTGGTTGTTTAAATTAATGAGGAGAGAATGGTACGTAAAATGATTCAACTTCAATGACAGTGGGCTCTAGTGACGTTAAATTGAAAAAAAATTTAAGACACCTCAGAAGGTGGGTTAATTTAGGTCTGTCTAGGATGAACTAAATTTAAAACTAAAGTGTTATAACAGTGACCTAAAGTTCTTATTTCACCTTTAGTTCACAATCAAACATGATGCAAAAGTGTTATATCATTAACACGGACTGCTAGACGGATCGATCAACAAAAGACCAACTAAAGCAGGAGGTCTGTCATCTTTTGGTTGGGCAAGTTGGAGATGTGGGTCAACAACGGCACATGACCAGTAAGAAATTATTCTGTCTTGGGTCCTGATAATAATATTTTTTTTACTTTTCTTTTACATATTCTAAATAAAATTTCTATTTTTTTTAGATTCATAATATTATATTTCTTCTTTTATGTTTTTTAAAATACAAATATATTTAATTTATTATCTTTTCTATTAAAATGTATTTAAAATTATAAATTTCTCATTTATCCTTAATTTTTACAAGAATATCATGTTAATATGTGTTAAAAAAATATGCATCTCTATCCTAGCAACTCAAATAAGTTTCTAAATAAATTTTAACCACTTTTTAAAAATTAAGGTCACTAAAATTTCTAACTCTGACATTCTTGAAATTAATTTTAAAGTTTCTATCAAGTCAAGTCAGTAATAAATTAAAAAAAAAATTTGAGTTAATCATTTGGTCAGTGTAGAGTTTAAATAGTTTCTTAATAAGAAACTTTTCTACATAGTTTCTAAATAGAAAACTCTCTCACATTTCTAAAACTGAATCAGAAACTGCCACATGACATTAGAAGCTCTTATAATACAAGAGATACAGATACTCTTAAAATTTCCTATTTTTCTTCAAAAGGCTAATAAAAAATAATAATTATAGTCATCCTACTTTGAAAATCAACACTCTAACAGTTATGCTGAATATCTCCATTTAAAATATGTCCTTCGCAGTCGGCCCATTAACAACGAACGGCCCATATTTGTTATTCTTCTAAAAGGCCCATTTCTCTACTATTTCCCAGCCCGATTTCTCTTCAAATCAGCGCCTCACCTTCTCTCAGTCCCAAACTAAGCAATCGGCGTGCGCAGCTTCGACGGACGGTGCGTCGGAGGAATCAGCCACCCGCCGTCGCCGGTGTTTCACCTCCTTCTCAGTCCCCATTCAAGTAGCTCCTAATTTTAAGGTAAGGTACTTCACAAACAAACAGATGGGGAAATCGTCGAAGGAAATCGTTAAGTTTAATTTTTAAGGTTTTTGGTTGGGAACAAATCTTTAGAGCATAGAGATTTTTTTTTTTTTTTTTTGTAAATTAAATATATCTGTGTTTATTTCTGAGTTAAAGATGGATTCTTTCTACGTGGGTGATAAAATGAGAGCAGCTGAGTGTGCTAGCATGCACAGCATTCATCTCTTCCTTTTATTGCAATTAGGCTGGACATGCAACACAAATAATTCAAAATACTTTCTAAGGTTGTGCTCCGGAGTTTGGTAGAGGAGGTGAATGGGGAGGAGGAGGTTAAATTTCTTACCCCCAAATTGAGAGGGAACAAATTTAGAAGAAAGAAAGATAGAAATCCTCCCCATTTACCTCTCTTTCACTTCCTTTCACCTCCTACAATTTTAACTAGGTAGCACGCCCTTAGGTTCTAGGTTTTGCATCTGTGGGTGTATTATGCCTTTGTACCAGCAACACAACTTTATACTGTTAGTGCTGTTCAGCGCTTATTATGGTTTTTATTGCAAACTATTTTTGCGGGACACTGACAGAGAGGCAATTTCAGGGGCGTTTAATGATTCTTGGACTCTGCATTATATTTGGAAATTAATTAGTTTGCGACATCTAAAATTTTTAAAGAGACATTGATACCTGTACTTAATATGCCTCATTACCAACAACACAACTACTATTCAATAAGTGCTGTTC
This sequence comes from Carex arenaria, assembly GCA_964058825.1. Taxonomy (NCBI): domain Eukaryota; kingdom Viridiplantae; phylum Streptophyta; class Magnoliopsida; order Poales; family Cyperaceae; genus Carex; species Carex arenaria. The sequence goes on from CAXKVW010000660.1 coordinate 28,265, forward strand.
AGACATGGCTTAAGTTGGTTTTAAGGCACTTATTATGATTAAGTTGGTTTCAAAGCATTTATTGTGATTTTTATCGCAAACTATATTTGCGGAAACTGACATAGAGGCAATTTCAGGGGAGTTTAATGGTACTTGGACTCTACATCTGATTTACAAATTAATTAGTTCGCAGCACTGACACTTGTACTTAATATGTCTTATTACCAGAAACACAACTATCGTCTCATAAGTGCTGTTCAGACATGGGATTATGTCAGTTTCAATGCACTTATTATGACTTTTATTGCAAACTATATTTGCAGGAAACTGCCACAGAGGCAATTTTAGGTGGGTTTACTAGTACCTGGACTCTACATGACTACATCTCATTTAGAAATTAATTAATTTGCGATGTCTAAAATTTTTAAACGGACACTGGCACATGGGATTATGTCGGTTTCAAAGGCACTTATTATGATTTTTATCGCAAACTATATTTGCGGGAAACTGACATAGAGGCAATTTCAGGGGCGTTTAATGATACTTGGACTATACATCTGAGTTAGAAATTAATTAGTTCGTGACATCTAAAATTTTTAAAGGGGCACTGACATTTGACTTAATATGCCTCATTACCAGCCACACAATGATTATCTTGTAAGTGCTGTTCAGACATGGGATTAAGTCGGTTTCAAAGCATTTTTTATTTTTAATCGCAAATTAAGTTCATGGAAAATTGCATAGAGGTAATTCTAGGTGCATTTAATGGTACTTGAACTCTACACCTGATTTAGAAATTAATTAGTTCGCAACATCTAAAACTTTTTCTCTCATGCATTTGTAGGTGCTAGGCTTTCAGGAAGCAACAGATTTTGCTTCTAAGGAAGGTCTATCCTAAGATGGACACTACTGATCATAACTTCTCTGGTTTAGAAGGGAACAAGTCTGTAAATGGTGAAACAGATCCTAATAAAGATACAACCCCATCCAATCAACAGGAGAAGAGAACATCAACAATTGAAAATCCAGAAAATTCAGAAATGAAGAAAAAGCGAGGGAGAAAGAAGGGCAAAAAGATAATTCCTCTTGAATTAGATAAAACTAGATACTCTTTAAGGTCATCAGCTGATGGTGGCAGGATTCTTAGATCAACATCAAATGGGGAGAGTGAAAGTCAAAACTCTGATCAAAACCCTAACAATGAGTCAGTAGCTGGTACGTCATCCCAAATTGAACCAGTATCTGGTACGAAGAAACGGGGGAGGAAGCCAAGGAGTTCAGGTGATAAACTTTATACAATTCGAAACAGAGTTAGGTCCCTTAATACAAAGATCAACTATGAGCAGAATTTAATTGATGCATATTCCACTGATGGTTGGAAAGGCCAAAGGTACATATCTTTTTATGTCCCACTTATATTTTTGTTTGCATTATGTGAAGTGTAAAGTGATATTTATAGGCATTTTTAATACCATATTTGTTAGTACCGGGTCTGATCATTTGCTTGTTAATTTAAGTTTTTTTTATGAAGTTTTCCTTCCTTTTTATGTCCATGAATATGGGCTTAATTCACATTTCCAACACCAAGTTCCTGTGTGTTAAGTCCTTGATTTATTTTTTATTTAGCTTGTATTACATTGATTGACCTCATACCTGTAGGCTAAACATATTTGCACAAGCATTGAAATTGCACTCCAGTTACGTTTCACCTTAAATGTTGTATGGATTAATGCTACTGAATGGACATTTTTTATGAATGAACTTATAAAAAATATATATAATATTTTGTGCAGTTTGGAAAAGCTAAGACCTGAAAAGGAAATTGAAAGGGCCAAGGCTGCAATAATAAAAACCAAGTTAAAAATAAGAGACAGTTTCAAGGAAATTGCTATACTAGCTGCTGAAGGGAAGCTCGACAACTTTGACGATAAAGGAGAAATCGACTGTGAAGATGTCATGCTATCTTAAACTCTATTATTTTTCCTTTGAAACATTTTCTGAGAAGTTCACTGTTTGATGCCCATTATGCTCCATGTTTTATTTTTCTTTAGTAATATGATTCAATTTCCGACTGTTGGTTTTGTTCCATGTCAACAGAAATGCATATGTTCATTTGAAAATTATAGGTACAAGATCAAGAGGCATAAATATCAGTGCACCAGATTAATTACAACAAACCTTTTATTTACAGGCCTCTTGACCTCGTACAGAGTGAACTCTCTAAATATTATAAAATCCAGTATGTATATGTTTCTTCTGAGGTAAAATTTTAACAGTTTGGATTTGTCAGTTGGATTTCTAAATTTTGAACCATAATAACAAAATTTTGTGTTTCGAGCAAGCTTCTCAATTTAAAGATTTTATTTTCTTGTTTACTAAAAGTATTTATTTAATAACAGATTTTTTGTGCCAAATGTGGCTTGAAGAATGTTACAGTTAATAATGACATTATACTCTGTGATGGGATATGTGATCGAGGCTTCCATCAGAATTGTCTCAACCCTCCTCTCCTTACCAAAGACAGTAAGGATTTAATTCTTTCAGTTCTGTTCCCTTTATGATTTCTTTGGATTAAAGCTTTATTATTAGCTGGAATTTTGCACTAATACTTAAATATGTTTGTTTTAGTACCCCCTGGGGATGAAGGTTGGCTGTGCCCGGCATGTGATTGTAAGCTGGATTGTATTGTGTTGCTTAATGAATCCAAAGGAAGCAATCTTTGTCTCCAGGACACTTGGGAGGTAAAAATTCTCTCTTTTCTTTGCAACATACTTCAGCAGTTTCAATAAGGAACTGAGAACGTAGTGTCCAGGTTTTAATGGGCTTACAGCATTTTAGTTTTCACCTCTTCCTACCTTCAATTTTTTATTTCAACCGCTCGCCCTTTCTCTCTTATGATAGCAGAATATCAACAACTTTTATTCTTGTGAAATCCATAGTATGACTTCGAAATAAACCCTTCCAACCCTTTAGTAGAAGAAGTGAAAATTTCCATATACCATGCATAGTACATACTCTTATTTGCCAAGGCAGCATTGATCTTCTATTGCTGCTCCTTGCCTTCACTTCGGGTCAGGACCCTTGTTTCCTCTCATATCCTGACCAATTATATAACAAAGCAAGAATCAATGCTTCAATGGATTTTTCAGATTCCCTTGTGACCTCTTCATTTTCTTTCCTTAATTGCCCTTGTAGTCCACTCTTTCCCTACAATGCGGAAATGGCCCTTTCCTTGATTGCTCTTCTGTGTCATGCAACTTCATCAGCCATGATGTTGTTCTTTTTGAACAAACCAGATAAGTACCTTGACCTTACGGGGAACCTACCATCCTAAATTCTGTTTTGTTTTAAATATAAAAATGTCATTCCTTCAAAATCAAGCTATAGCCTTAGAGGATGTAGGACTGGAGAGAACTTATTGGTTAGGGAAACATAATTTAGATTTGAGGAACTTAAACAATTGTATACATCCTTCAAACCTTCGAGTCTAGCTGGATGTTATATATATGCCAGAACCTTGGGCCCAAACTCTCTGTAACTATCAACTCCTTGATATTAGCAGTATCAAAAAACCCTTTGTAAAGAGTCTCTTTATAACTAATCTGTCTATAACCACTACCCTTGGGACTTTGGCTTTTCTAATTCCTCCACTCTGCATCTGAAGAAATGGTCTGATCGTTGCTACAGAGGTAATTGAAATCCAATATTGATACGTAGTATAGATATAAAATGAAGCCACATCTCTTTGGTTGCATATGCTGATGAAATTTCAACTATTGGTTAAATTATGGGTATCGGGTAAGGGTATGAGTACTGTTACCTATAGGGTAATTGATAAATACTAAATTATATATGATATTTTTTGTTATTTATACATATAACTATATACTTTTTTTGTTATTATGACTAGATTTCTTTATACAACATTTTATATAATTTTTTATTAAGTAATTTACGTTAATTTTTTTTTATTTATTAATTTATGATAACATTGAAATATATAACTTTTTTATCATTATACTTGATTAATGACTTGTAATATTTAAACTAATAGATAAAGAATATAATTTTTATATTTTATGACATTATGCACATCCGGGGCGGTACTAGCGTTTATGAATGGGGGTCAATTGACCCCTAATAATTTCCAAATTTCCCATACTTAGACACAATTTTACTCTATAGTTTGGAGTAAAATGCTACAGGTACTGTAAAATTGAACCCCATACTTTTTGTAGAAAGTTTATATGATTGACCACTAATGTGTGTTTGACCCCCCATAACTTGAAAAGTCTGCCTCCGCCCCTGACGTACATGATGTTTCTAATATATTTATTTTTTTATTATTTTGGTATTCCTTTATTATACCCCAAATTGACAATAAAGTCAGTTGCACCGTTTTGTCCTTTGAGTTGACTTGCTATTCATCCTTGCAGAAAGTCTTTCCTGAGGCCGCTGCAGCTGCAAATGGGACTAGCCAAATTGATCCATTAGATCTCCCGTCAGATGACTCAGAGGATGATGATTTCAACCCGGATGCCCCCGAAGAGGAAAATAGAGAGGATGATAATGGAGAGGACAATGGAGGTGACAATAATGGGGATGAATATGGAGAGGAATCAGGCCAAGAAGAGTCCAGCTCTGACGAAGATTTCTACACTGACTCTGACTCTGGCAATGAAAAATTACCAAAAAAGGCAAAGAACCAAAAGAAACAACCTGACATAGAGGAGTTGCCATCAGAAGATTCTGAGGATGACGATTTTGACCCTGAGGGGCGAAATTCTGATGAGGAAAGCAGTGGGAAGATGTTGAACTCTGAGGAGTCGGATTTCACATCAGACTCTGATGAGTTTTGTGATGAACTTGTGAAGAAGTCGGGTAGTAATGAGGATGTTTCAACACAACTTCTTGATCAAGATATGGTTGACCCTGATGCTGATGCGCCAATTGTTGCAAGAAGGCAAAAAGAGCCAACCGATTACAAAAAGTTATACCGGGTATGCTTTTTTTCTTTTTTACATTTTTACTTTCCTTTTGTACATGATTGTTATTAATTTGATGGCAACATTTTGTTAGCCCAAACATTTTGTTATTACTTTACCTCTAATTTGTTAAATTATGGAACATTGTTGATTGGTGAAATTGATCTTCTATAGAAAAGAAAGATGCACATTTCTTTTACAAATAATGGTCCAACTGAAGCTAGTGAAATCATCAATGAAATGTAGTAATGAACATCTTCTGTTATGCAATTACTGCTTCACTAATTCTTCTTTTTGTGCTTTGGTGGTCAGTTTATGTATGACAATCAATTACTTCTAAGAATATTACTTTTCTGGGAAGTTAATACTGTTTTCTGCAACATCTAAAGGAGACATTCGGGAAATCAGAGTCAGAGTCAAGTGAGGATGAAGATTGGTCTGAGAAAAGCAGAAAGAATGGGAAGGGACGTGACCTCTCTGAGAGCAGCTCTTCTAAGCAGTCTCGCCCTTCAAAGAGCAAAAGAAATTTTGGTCTCAATAAAACAAAGGTATTATGTTTATATATGCAAAGTTCTAAGTGACAATAAAGCTTTGCCAGAGAAGCTGGAAGTCCATTTTTCTAAAGCTTGATGATCCTTTCATGGAACTTTGGAACTTGATATCTCTTCTTCTTTAATTTTCTCTTGTAGACACTTCAAGAATATTTTGCGACAAATCAGTACCCTACCCGTGAGAGCAAAGAAATCTTAGCAGAAGAACTGGAGTTGACATATGAACAGGTTCCTTCTACTTCTCTCACTTGAAAACCACAGTAATTATGAGAATAGGAAATGTGAGATGAGTAAAAAATACTCTGTAACTGTGATGCTAATGTTGTGTAACTTGTCCTCATTTTCAATGGGTTTTTGAGCTTTTTGAAAATGTGGCAGGGGCTGCCTAGGTACTCTCTCTCTCTCTCTCTCTTAACTATAGTTACTGTTTCTCAGGTCAACAAATGGTTTGAAGCAGCACGGCGTCAAGCACGAAGCACCTCTGCAGAAATGTCTAATGCTTCAAAAAGGCGTGGTAGACCATCTACGAAAAATGCCAATAAAGCAGTGGCTAGCATTTCAGGTGTTAATGCAACATTTGCTGCTCCATACACTCCAAATTCAGCCGTGAATGCTCATCAGTCACCAACTAAAAGTCTTGGGATGATGACCCCAAATTCAGCAATTAATGCTTATAAATCCCCTTCAAGAGTTACTGGGACTATGAACCATAATTCCCCCATTAATGCTCAGAAATCGCCTCCAACGACCCCAAGTTCAGCTGTGAATGTTCAGAAGACGCCTCCAGCAAGTGTCGGGATGAGCAACAGCACAGAATCCTCAAAAAGTTTAATGGATAGTGAGAGAAAGAAGGCGATAATGCGTGAATTACGCAAGCAGAAGATGGGCCGGTGAATTGCAGTTGATTGTTGTAAACTGCTTGTGAGGATTAGTTGCTAGGCTTGGACCTATGGTCAGTTTTGCTGGTGAAATTAGGTCATTTAATTTTTATATTTTGTTTGATAGGAAGTGTACCAGTAGAATATTTGGTTTACTGAATCTGTTTGTATTTGTTGTTGTAGTCATGATATTCATTAATTTAACTTGATTGTAATAACTTCTGAAGTTTTGCTAGCTAATTATAAATTGAATAATGGTGTTGCTAAAATTTAGTTTTGCTTCAATTAGGCTATCCCTGAAAAAAGTAGTATAGTTTGACAAGTGGGAAGCCATTGTTAGTTTTCTCAACGCTTGATTTAAATGAAATTGAGATTCTCGAGATTGATTTGCTCTTCTTCATTTCTTGTTGATATTGTTTTTTGCTGCTCTACCGATTCTAAACATTGGCCCTGTATCTCAAGAATCGATTTTTCTAGTTATTTTTTTGTTATTTTCTGATATTTTAAAATGATGGAAGTATTATGCCGGATCCAAATCCGTTCCTTTTCTCCTTTTTGTGTTCCATATGTAGCATTTTTTCTTGTCCACAAACAAAAAAATAGTTATGGTGTTGGTAAAAAAATAGGAAGTGCCAATTGACCATGCAGTCAGTTGTATTTTGATTCAAGCTGGTTCCTCCAAGAAAGTTCAAAAATTATTAGCAGACAAATAATATTCAAAGAATACTCTGTATTAGTCAATAGACTCAAATTTTGGTCAAACAAATCTCAAATCTGATGGACTTTATTAACAAGATATCAAATATAAAATTTTATTGCCAATCTAAATCACAACCATTCAGATTAAAAAAGGGCAGGAAAACTAAAACAATGAATGAAACTCGCACATAATACTAAAAAAGAAAATGCTTCGAACCATAAATCTCAAAAATTACATAAATTTCCCCATAATTTTGACTAGTTTCTATTCAGCAAATGAAATCAGTATATCAACTTTGAAGACTGTTGCAGCCCAATTTCTCATGAAAGAGCTTGTCAAACTTTTGCATATTGTCGGAATCGAGCAACACATATGCTGCTATACCAGTATCTTTTCCCGGTTCGTTCACTATGCAAACTACTCTGTTTCCAACTGACCCAGCCCAAGTCACCACCTGTGGTGCACCCCATCCGAAATCTGTATCATACACTGGCATTCCACAATTGCTAATAATGCGCAGATCAGATTTTGGGGGCGTTTTTGCATGGAATAGTCCCTTGTCTTTATTCACCACCACACAGTCAATGAATGATCTGATGAACTCATCTGTAAACCCATTAATCGCAGATTTCACAGTATTAGCTACAATTTGAATTGGACTGGAAGTGACCTGGGATACTTGAGCAGCTGCAGAAATTCTGATGACCTGCAGGAAAGAAGAGGCGTGTCGACTCAATGCCGGGAGGAAGTTCATCAACAATGCAGTAGCACTTCCAAAAAAGTGCAGCAACAACACAGAAGGTGGAAACTCTCCCTTCTTTGCACTGAGATTTTAGGGAGCTAATTTGTTCGTTTGAGAGCTTGAATTTGGTTGTAACATGAGATGTGGATAGTGGAGTCCAGAGAGCGGACAGTTGAACTATTCCATACCCAGCATAATCAAAGGTGACGGATGGCGGAGAACGGGCAGCAAGTGGGGTATTGTCAAAGGAGGGAAGTTTGATGCTGTTAAGGTCATCTCGTGCAATGCTAGCCCATGTCTGGAAAAAGTGAATTCTGCAATGACCATCGGCTAAGACATGATTAATCGCAGCTCCTAGCACTACTCCGCCACATTTGAGATATGTTACCTGGACACAGCAGCACCAACATTTAAATTAAGAAGAAGATGGCAAGATTCATGGTTCAAAAAATCGGCCGATTCTGAGTCAAATCGGCCGATTCAACTCGGAATCGGACGGGACCGGGCCGAGTTTTACCCGATTCTCGGGTCTGCGAGTTTCTCAGAAAAATCGGATGAACAGTGACGGAATCGGCCATTCTTCCGATTTTCCGGCCGATTTACACCGAGTCAAGACGAGTTACACCGAGAAACACTGATTTAAAGCAAAAATTTCCATACAAAACTAACCTGGACTGTGCTATGCTATAGGAGGAGTCTCAATCGAATTTTCCAGCCATAGGAGGTTTAATCAATCGGATGAACTGTGCTGTGCCATTCGAAGAAAGGCGGAGGAGAAGTTGAGTGAAAGGCGGAGGAGAAGAAAGGTGTACAGCTTCACCATATGAAAGGCGGAGGAGATTGCGCAGGAAGCTCAGAAATCGCGCACGAGAAGGAAGGAGATCGCGCAGGAAGGAAGGATTTGTGGCAAAATAACAATCCGGCCCTTATTAATTTTACTATTTTCAATTAGACATATATATATTTAATTTTTTAGTGAAAGACCCTCAAACGAATAAATGGTTCATTTGTTTTTTTCTTGCATGTGATTATAGGCTTTGTAGACTACGCAATACGCACTAATAAATGGCTCTATTAGCATCTGACGAATAAATGGTTCTATTAGCATGTGGCCCTCATGCATGTGACTACGCACTAATAAATGTTTTTTCTTACATGTCTCTTTATAAATGGTTCTATTAGCAGCCACTGCCAATACATCAAAAACAAAATCTCTTTATAAACTAGCAACATCAATTCCACCCGCAGTCTTTCGCTACTAATTCAATTGCCAATATCTTTCGCTACTAATTCAGGTGCTCTCATTTTTTTTCTCTATAATTTAATTACACATTAAATATAGTACATTTTTCTTATTATAGATAGTTAATGTTATATTTTAGTTAATTTTTTTTTTCGTTCTATGTTATTTTCTTAGTATAAATTTAATGTTAATAGGACATAATTTTTTGTTAGTTAAATTTTAGTATACAAACCTAAGTTAATTACTAATTTTGTTCTCCATAATTTTTTTTCGACACTAAGATCATAGACATAATAATTAATTTATAATATATTGTTACTTAATTTAGATATGGCTAATAGAGGCAAATCGACATTTAGAGTAGAAGATGTTGGTTGGGAACACTTTGAAGCAGTTGATGCTAAAAAAAGAAGGTAAAATGTAAGTGGTGTCATAGAATCATTTCAGGTGGAATTTATAGAGGAAAACAACATTTGGGTGGGATAAAGGGTGATGTTATGATATGTACTCAAGTTCCAAAAGAAATTCAAGCTCAATTTAATCAATATGTTCGAGGAAAAAAACTAGAAAAACAAAAAACAAGGGCACGAGAAGAATTAATAGCAAATGAGTTGACAAGAGTCCCAGAAAATTTATCGGATGACGATGTCTCGGATCCCGAACTTCACAGGGCTCTAAGAGAAAGTAGAGAGTCCCACAGGGTTGAACAATTTCAATGTAGGGGGGGCGAAGGCTCTTCTAGAGCAGACTTAGGGCGCTCTGCTTCTATGCGTGCGCCTGAAGGGTTTGGTCGTAATAAGAGACTGTTGAACGTAGGGATCAGGCCATCTGATAGGCAACCTCGTGTCGATGATTATTTGTACTCAAAACAAACAATTCGACAACCCAAAATTTCTAATGTTGTGCTAAGGGGTATAAAAGATGCAAAACAATATTTAGGTCGAGCGTGGACAAAGTTCTTTGTTCATGATGGTATCCCTGCACATGTTGCAGGTAGTGCCTACTTTAAAAAGGCCATTCAAGCAACACATGAATGTGGAACTGGTGTCCGTGCACCAAAGTCATATGAGATTTATAATAAATATCTACCAATGGAGGTTGGGGAAATTGAAAACCACATAAAAAACCTTCATAGCCACTGGGATGATTTTGGTTGTACCATAGTGTGTGATGGATGGACCATAATAATAAAAGAAATATTATTAATTTTTTGGTTTAGTGTATCGAAGGAACGGTATTTTTGAAATCTGTTGATGCGACGAATAATTACAAAAGTGCAAATTGCATTTGCGGTTTGATTGAAGAAGTGCAAATTACAAAAGTGCAAATTATCATTAACATAAGTATTAATACTTATGGAATCACGGATTGAGAAAATATCCTGAAAAGTTAATGATATTACATAAGTATTAATAAAAAAAAATAGCTTGCTATTTTAAATAAATATTTTACCTGCTGCATGTATATCTCAATGAAGTGTTTTTTCCCATCTTTTATCAATTATTTTCTGCCAAGGTTTGCTGCGTCTTGCACCGAGACTAGTGATTGGTAAATGCCCCCGAGGACCTGACCTGCCCGTGCCCGTCCGTGCCCGTGCCCGGCCCCGCCCGTGCCCGTGTCACGGGCATCCACGGGCACACGGGCACGGGCGTTAAACGGGCCGGACCTGTTTTTTTGGAAAAATGCCCGTGTGCCCGTGTGCCCGTGACGTCCGTGCCTGTAGCCGCCCGTGCCCGTGCACAGGCTTTGCCCTGCACGTCCGGCCCAGCCCGTTTACCAATCACTAACCGAGACTCTTTTTGATTTGCTCTTTCGCACGATCTATTGCTTCATATAAAAAACCCATTTCGGCTTTATCGTCACAATCAACCATTCATAACACTTTAACTAGTGGCTCAAATAGTTGAATTGTCTCGCTAACATAAATCCAATATCCTTCATTAAGCAAGAGATTTCTCACATTTTCAGCACCTTCTTTATCCTTCTTTGTTTTCAACTTTCAAACTTGTTCAATCCAATTTGACTTTAGACCCATATGTACAAGTGCATCCTTAAATGTGTATATGCTATGTAAAGTAATGAAATTTGTTGCAAAGCGTGTGATACCGGGCCTGAGCAGCTCCCGATTGTTGGTAGCTTCATGCATCAAGTTAAGAGCCCACTGATGATTATATATAAAATTTGTAAAATTTTCTGCCTTTTGAACAACATCTTTTATTTCATCAGTGTTACCAATATCTTCTAACATGAGATCAATACAGTGGGCGGCACATGGTGTCCAAAATATGTGGCTGTAATGATCCATGAGAAGACTTCCTGCTTTCTTGAAATTGGCACCATTGTCGGACACCACTTGGACAACACGAGTGGCACCAACTTCTTCAACCACTTCTTCAATCAAACCGCAAATGTAATTTGCACTTTTGTAATTATTCGTCGCATCAACAGATTTCAAAAATACCGTTCCTTCGGTACAATAAACCAAAAAATTAATAATATTTCTTTTATTATTACTGGTCCATCCATCACACACTATGGTACAACCAAAATCATCCCAGTGGCTATGAAGGTTTTTTATGTGGTTTTCAATTTCCCCAACCTCCATTGGTAGATATTTATTATAAATCTCATATGACTTTGGTGCACGGACACCAGTTCCACATTCATGTGTTGCTTGAATGACCTTTTTAAAGTAGGCACCATCTGCAACATGTGTAGGGATACCATCATGAACAAAGAACTTTGTCCACGCTCGACCTAAATATTGTTTTGCATCTTTTATACCCCTTAGCACAACATTAGAAATTTTGGGTTGTCAACTTGTTTGTTTTGAGTACAAATAATCATCGACACGAGGTTGCCTATCAGACGGCCCGATCCCTACGTTCAATAGTCTCTTATTACGACCAAACCCTTCAAGCGCAAGCATAGAAGCATAGCGCCCTAACTTCGCTCTAGAAGAGCCTTCGCCCCCCCTACGTTGAAATTGTCCAACCCTGTGGGATTCTCTACTTTCTCTTAGAGCCCTATGAAGTTCAAGATCCGAGACATCGTCATTCGATAAATTTTCTGGGACTCTTGTCAACTCATCTGCTATTAATTCTTCTCGTGCCCTTGTTTTTTGTTTTTCTAGTTTTTTTCCTCGAACATATTGATTAAATTGAGCTTGAATTTCTTTTGGAACTTGAGTATATATCATAACATCACTCTTTATCCCACCCAAATGTTGTTTTCCTCTATAAATTTCACCTGAAATGATTCTATGACACCACTTACATTTTACCTTTTTTTTTTAGCATCAACTGCTTCAAAGTGTTCCCAACCAACATCTTCTACTCTAAATGTTGATTTTCCTCTATCAGCCATATCTAAATTAAGTAACAATATATTATAAATTAATTATTATGTCTATGATCTTAGTGTCGAAAAAAATTATGGAGAACAAAATTAGTAATTAACTTAGGTTTGTATTCTAAAATTTAACTAACAAAAAATTATGTCCTATTAACATTAAATTTATACTAAGAAAATGACATAGAACGAAAAAAAATTAACTAAAATCTAACATTAACTATCTATAATAAGAAAAATGTACTATATTTAATGTGTAATTAAATTATAGAGACAAAAAAATGAGAGCACCTGAATTAGTAGCGAAAGATATTGGCAGTTGAATTAGTAGCGAAAGACTGCGGGTGGAATTGATGTTGCTAGTTTATAAAGAGATTTTGTTTTTGATGTATTGGCAATGGCTGCTAATAGAATCATTTATAAAGAGACATGCAAGAAAACACATTTATTAGTGCGTAGTCACATGCATGAGGGCCACATGCTAATGGAACCATTTGTTCGTCACATGCTAATAGAGTCATTTATTAGTGCGTATTGTGTAGTCTACAATGCTTATAATCACATGCAAGAAAAAAACAAATGAACCATTTATTCGTTTGAGGGCCTTTCACTAAAAAATTAAATATATATATGTCAAATTGAAAATAGTAAAATTAATAAGGGCCGGATTGTTATTTTGCCACAAATCCAGCCTTCCTGCGCGATCTCCTTCCTTCTCGTGCGTGATTTCTATGCTTCCTGCGCGATCTCCTCTGCCTTTCATATGGTGAAGCTGTACACCTTTCTTCTCCTCCGCCTTTCACTCAGCTTCTCCTCCTCCTTTCTTCGAATGGCACAGCACAGTTCATCCGATTGATTAAACCTCCTATGGCTGGAAAATTCGATTGAGACTCCTCCTATAGCACAGCACAGTCCAGGTTAGTTTTGTATGGAAATTTTTGCTTTAAATCGGTGTTTCTCGGTGTAAATCGGCCGGAACATCGGAAGAACGGCTGATTCTGTCACTGTTCATCCAATTTTTCTGAGAAACTCGCACTGACCCGAGAATCAGGTAAAACTCGGCCCGGTCCCGTCCGATTCCAAGTTGAATCGGCCGATTTTTTGAACCATGTATGTGCTTGTATTTATAGTAAAAATCTTTTTTTTTCTGTACCTGAAGCATTAGCATAAGAGATATCGAAGTCTGACTTGGAACAAACTGGCTTCTGAGCTCAGGCGAAGGCTTGAAATCGATGTCATCAGAACTTTGCTCTGACCGGGCCACAACAAAGAGTACACCTTCATTATTGCAATCAAACACTCTGCGGCCGCTTTCGCCAATCATAAACCGACTAGCGAGGGGGTAAAATGCGCTAGTGCAAGTGCAAGTGCAGGGTTACGGTTTAGATTAACTGGAGATGGTTTATAATTAATGTCCAACGGACATGGTAAACTATCACGCTATTCCTATAAATAAAAACAAATCGGTGTGCATGCATGGTAGCTAGTGAATCACTGCGAGGCTTATGTCGAAAAGTCCAAAATGCAATTCTTTATTATTTCATGTGTATATGGTACGTGCCGAGGGATCGAATCAATGCAAAATCCGTAGACTAGGTGTATTCAGCATTTAATAATCAATCCCACTTATAGGATGGAAAGATAACCTATAAGCAGAGAGAGAGAGAGAGAGAGAGAGAGAGAGAGATGAGAACCTATTGAAAGCTGTGTTTAAATATTATATAATACGATCGAGTGGATCTGGTGCCACACTGCTCGGCCTTTTGCTTTACGTGATTATATATATAAGAGGTACACAGAACTGCATGGATCTCTGCTTTGAGAATTGACGTACTAAATTTTTAGTGCATGCTATTAAGAGAAGAAAGAGAGGAAGAAAAATGGTCGACCTTTTGTGAACCGTAATAAGCTGTAATTATATATTGTGATCATGCTATTTTTAGAAAATTTAGAAAAAATATGCTACTGATTTAATTTATTATTTTTTTAATTCTTAGGCTATGATAATTGCTGCTCAAATTTACTTTTATTTAAACCACAGTTTATGGATTGCAATAGTTCGTTACAGATTATGGGCCGCAATGAATCCTTGCTGTCATGTTTTTTTTTTTTTTTTAAATAAATCCTTGCGGTCATGTTAATTTAACTTTCCAAAAATATAATACCACCGATTTCAATTTTTTTAATATTATGTATCAAGACTTCGCAGCCTCTGCGAAGGTTTCAAAAAAAATAATATTATGTATCAAAATTCGGATTAAATCTTCTATCACTATAATAATTATTATCTCATATATATCTCCCTAAAAGATCCTTTCATAAAGTTAATTGGAGAATTTAAATGCCTCCATATTTTATTTCCATCATGCTTCTATTTTCTAATTTGTAATAATAAATTTTTTAAAATTTATATGTTAAAATAAAATTGTTAGATATAATTTATATTATTATTTTTAAATACACATAACACATTATTACTTTTTTATTTTGATTTTATGCGAATAATTAAGTAAAAAATCAACATTCAGAATTTATCCACATCAGTATATATATATTTGTAACAACTGATATATTTGTAACATCTTGTTACGGATCAATATAAAAATCAAAATATCATGATTTTTATGTGTAATTGATCACGCTTGAGCATATCACAAATATATAAGGTTTTGGTTTAGGTTTTATTTAGAAATCTCACCCTTTATGTTTATTTTCCATTAGAAATCGGTTAATGATGCGTACTTTGTGTTTTATTGCATGAAATATGTTTTTTTTTTTACAATTATATATCAATTGGAGCAAAAATCAGAGCAAACAAATCGTCGACGGGAAAGCATGATTCATTGTGATGGACCGTACTAGCCAGTACGGTCCTACCTTGGTGGAATACTCATTAAATTGCGAAGTAATCGATCCTGAGGAGTTGAATACGGTATGTACCAGCCAGTACGGTCCGTATTAGTGCGCTCATTCGACCAATTCTCTATGATAGTTATCTCTTGATCAGATTCCTCATACTCCCATCATATCCAGATATCCCTAGACACCTTTATAAAGACCTCTAGACAGATAGACAAGATCATCTTCAGTTTTACTTGTTTTTATTCTAGGTAAAAGTTAGATTAGGTTAGGAGTACTTAAAACTAGTATGAGGGTACCGTATTCATAGTTGTATCTTTTTCTTTTCTGTTTGTTGTAAACATGTCTTTTCTAGGCTATCTGATTCATATGGCAAGGAAGTATGTTACTCATGATATTTTAGTATAATTTTATTTGGTATTTGGAATTGATTTTGTTTGCTTTAATTGCTTTTGCGTATTATGCTCATATTTACTTAGTCCTGTTTGTTAGATCTAGCCCAATGGTGATGGCCACACCTAGTTGTTGGGCACAATTAGATCAACTGAGTTAGGATAAGGAGAATAAAAATCATAGATTAGTGGTGGAAACCGTAGCAGGAGATATCATTAGTTGGACCAACAAAAATATACATGGGAATCTTAACATCTGTAGACGAATGTCACGTTATCATGCTTCATCATAAGAACACCCAATTAAACCATAAAGTATAAACAAATGACGTAGCACTGAAGTCTAGAAACATTTGGGTTAATCACATAACACATTACATCTAATAAGACAAGCCTTAGGCGAACACTTATTAGGTAAGGCGACTATGACACGCAAGAGGGGGTAGTTGCTTAATTAGATTAGAAACATTCAAACAACATCTGAAAAACCCAAATACCTAATGAGAACGTATTGAAACAAATTGAGTGTTGTTTGAATGTTTAAATACGTATTAAAATAAGCCAAAACTCTAAGAATTCACTCTATCATCTTATTTAACATTTACTTATTTTTAATTTTCACCAAATCTGAATATCAAAACAACAACTAAAAAAAATACAGATTTTGTGTAGCCTTGCGAAAGGTTGAGATATAGAGAGCAATTTGGGTCCGACGGCCATCAGACTCAAATTGGGTCCGATGGGCTCCATAACCGTTCAGTCTGCTTTAAGATCTGTGCACATGAGTATTAAAGTAAATGTGCACGGATATTAAAGTGACACACACATATCTTAAAGCAGATCGAATGGTTATGGAACCCATCGAACTCAGTTTGAGTTCAATGGGCATCAGACTCAACCTGCTCTCTGAGATATAATCGCTCAAAAATTTAAACAGTAATTCCATGCGTATCAACACCTGATTATACTACCCGATATGATTAAGCGCTTGTAATCCGACTCATATAGAAAACTGGATTATAAATTGTATATTAGCTATACAAATTTCTGTCATCAGTAATATAGATTAATATATCTTATTTTGACATTTAAGTTTTTAATTTTAAGTTATTGTAGTTATAAAATTAGAGACATGATGAACATACGTAAAATGAAAATGTTTGAACCCTCTCAATTATTTTTTGAGGTAATATAAAGTTAATTAAAGAATTAAACATGTGCAAGCTGCAGATTTCAGATCTGTTTTCTCGGGATTTTGATTTACATCATATATACGGTATGTATGCATCTGATAAATGAAGTAACGAATTGACAGAGCAACGGAAAATAGAACAGGACCCTGCTTCCAAAAGTAAAATTATATGTGGGACGAGTAAAAATTTTACTTCATGCAGCGTACATATTATCGAATAAAAATAACCAATATAGTTCGATCCCTTCTTACCTTTATATATTGCATGTGATTCACACGCTGAAGTCGAAATAGTTAAAATATTAAGTATAGATCTGCAGGAGATCAGATCGTATCGTCTGTTGGAAGAAAATTAAAAAAAAAAAAACATTTGCTTGAAGTCAACCTAATCACTTTCGAGTTAAATTAAAGGTTAATTAATGCAAGATTTTCTCACAGAGATCGTACGTAATCGTATCGTCTATTATTTACTGAGTAGCTACAAGTTGCACTTTCTTTTATTGTAACAATTGGAATTATAAAATAAAAGGGAACGTGGGGATGCTTAATTTCTGCCTCGTTCGCTGTGATCAATTGAATATGAATATATTAATTAGTCTGTAGAGGCTGAGAAAATTGATCAGAAAGAATATTAAAATGCATGATTTTGATTCCATTGATATTTTTTTAGTACGTATATGTTCCCTTCGATCTGACCATTAATTGACTATGTCATTATTTATATATATTCTCTTCTCCTATTTTACTGAACTTATATCTCTCTCTCTCTCTTTCTCTTCTATCGCTGTGTCTCTAAGTTGAAATGCATGCTAGTTTGATTTGGATTTCTGATTTAAGGTAAATTAATGTAATTTGGTTTTGTATTTTTCCATTCCAATGGCATTGATTGATTTTGTATTTTTTTCATCTCAATGGATATGTGCTTTTCAATTTGATATTTTTAGCTTTAGTTATTACTTGAAATTGTGAGGTAAAATAAGGTCCTTTCCCTGGGTCCCACTATATGGATTCTTTTTAACTACTATGGGTACGTTTGGATGCACTCAAGAATAGCTAGAATAGCTACTGTTTAGAATAGTAAATAAGAATAGCTACTGTTTAAGAACAGTGCTATTCAGAACAGTGAAAAAGTTGTTTGGATTGCATATTTGGAATAGGGTTTGGAGGGAATAGCTACTGTTTAATAATTTATGTGTAATATTAAATATAATACAATATAATATTAATTCAAATATTAAATGTAATATAATATTATTTTAAATATTAGATTAGTATTAAATAAAATATTATAATATTAGTTTAAATATTAAATATAATATAATATTAGTTTAAATATTAAATATAATATAATATTATTTTAAATATTAGGATAGTATTAATAAAATATTAGATTAAATATAATATAATTTTAGATTAAATATAATATAATATTAGTTTAAATATTAAATGTAATATAATATTATTTTAAATATTAAATGTAATATAATATTAATTTAAATATTAATGTAATATAATATTAATTTAAAAATTAGATTAGTATTAAATAAAATATTAGATTAAATGTAATATAATATTATTTTAAATATTAGATTGCTATTGAATAAAATATTAGTTTAAATATAATACAATGTAATATTAATTTAATTATTAAATGGAATATAATATTATTTTAAATATTAGATTAGTATTAAATAAAATATTAGATTAATGTAATATAATATTCGTTTAAATATTGAATGTAATATAATATTATTTTAAATATTAGATTAGTATTAATAAAATATTAGATTAAATATAATATAATATTAGCTTAAATATAATATAATATTAGTTTAAATATTAATGTAATATAATATTAATTTAAAAATTAGATTAGTATTAAATAAAATATTAGATTAAATATAATATAATATTAGTTTAAATATTAAATGTAATATAATATTATTTTAAATATTAAATGTAATATAATATTAGTTTAAATATTAATGTAATATAATATTAATTTAAAAATTAGATTAGTATTAAATAAAATATTAGATTAAATGTAATATAATATTATTTTAAATATTAGATTAGTATTGAATAAAATATTGGTTAAAATATAATACAATATAATATTAATTTAATTATTAAATGTAATATAATATTATTTTAAATATTATATTAGTATTAAATAAAATATTAGATTAAATATAATATAATATAATATTAATTTAAATATTAAAATGTAACATAATATTATTTTAAATATTATATTAGTATTAAATAAAATATTAGATTAAATATAATACAATATAATATTAATTTAAATATTAAATGTAATATAATATTAGTTTAAATATTAGATTAGTATTAATATTGAAATGAACAAATGCTATTCCATGTTTTTGTAAGAATAGCGAATAGCAACGCTATTCTAAAAACAGTAGCTATTCCGAATAGCTCTAAAGTCGTTTGGATGCATCATGTTCAGAATAGCAATGCTATTCCGGAAACAGTGGCTATTCTTGTGCATCCAAACATACCCTATATGGATTCTTTTTATATCTTAATGCCCCAATGCCACTATATGGATTCTTTTTAGCTAGTTCACTCTTGTTCATGTTTAATTGGTACTTGGTACTTGATTAGTATTGTGTTTTTTTTTTTTTTTTTTCTAAAGAGGAACTTGACTTGGTTAAACTTTTCTCATTATATTTAGCTTCTGATCCCATCAAGGGTGTATTAAAATCTATTCGAAATAAATGCAAAAATGCAAAATGGTAGCATTTTTTTTTTTTGCTTAACTCAGACTTAACCTTTATGTTTCTCTTTATAAGAAATGCACATTAAATTAGAGAAAGACAGTGGAATCATCCATTAAAACTTATCTGTTCATGCAACATTTTGGAAAAAAAACAAAACAAAATATGAATTATCTGTGTATTCAAATTAATACAGGTGAAGAATCCAAATCAAATCAATTGAAAACTTAAATTGGCACCAAAGATGGGTTTCGATCCTTTAGACTGGTACTGTCAGCCGGTACAAGGAGGCGTATGGTCTAAAGCTGTAGAGAATGCATTCGGCATGTACACGCCATGTGGCATACAAACAGTAATCTTGGGCATTTCTCATTTAGCACTGTTTGGTGTTTGCTTCTACCGGACTTGGCTAATCACAAAGGATCAAAAGGCGGAAAGATATAATATGAAATCAAAGTTGTACAGCTATGTTCTCATGTTTTTCACAGCCTTTAGTGTGGTTATACCTCTCTTTAGGGTTATAATGGGTTATTCAACTGTGAATTTGGATGAACAGTCAAGTCTCGCACCCTTTGAGGTTAGCTGCCTATTAAAAGTTTTACTGAAATATTTTCAATTATTTAATTTTTCTACGGCAACCTTTTTCTTGTTTTACCTTTTTTATTGTAAATTTGTAATGATATTGCATTAGGGGTGATCCTATTTGGTGGTACTTTTTTGCATGCAAGTACATACCCAATAGTCTGATAGCAACTTTTTGTATAAAATAATGGGGGAATTTTATGTATACCCCTCAAGAATATTGATATTACGTATCCCCGCTCTAATATTCATAATGTCATATTTACACTTTTAAATTTCAAAAACTCACAAATTAATTCAATTTATTTGACTCATTTGAAATTTATAAAGCCAGATTTTACCCCTTATTAAAAAATAAAAATATGTAGTCTCGGTAAGAAAAATGTTCCATCTTGTTACTGATCGGTTTCCGAAGACAAATGATAGATTTCTTTACTTGTACATGGATTATACACAGTGGCATTTAGGTATATACTTGTGTGTGTATCACAAGTAAAATAAACTATTTGCTTTCAAAACTGACCAATTGAAAAACTAATTATTTCTTAACATGTTATATATTTTTTATTTTTTAATAAAGGGTAATATGGTTACTTTATAAATTTAACTTTGAGTTTTAATAGAAAAGTCAATAAATTGGACAAATTTATGTGTTCTTGAAATTTAGAATGATAAATATGATATTATGAATGTTAGAAAGGGAAATACTTAATTTTGAGATTTTTGAGGGTCATACATGTAATTCCCCCAATGTAGGTTCCCACATTCGAGAGAGAACTCTTTCATATGAATTTACCATTCAACTTTGTGTAGGTTCTGACACTACTTATCGAAGCTACTGCATGGAGTTGCATGCTTGTCATGCTTATAGCAGAAACAAAGATATACATACGGGAATTTAGATGGTACATTCGATTTGTTATGATCTATGCTTTGATTGGAGAAATTAGTGTATTTAATCTTGTTTTCGCCGTCAGAGACTACCTTTCACTGTTAGTACATCAGTTTCTCAGACACTCTGCTCTTTTGTGCTATTTTTGTATCTTCATAAATAAAATGCTTATTAATACTTTTTTTTTTTGAGAAAAAATGTGGATCATGCCCCCATTTTCTTTCATTTAACGAGTTACAAAGGTTTTGTAACTACAAGTTGGAAATGAAAAACAAAACTCAATACATTTGAGCTATAATAAAAATGCAAATTACAGAAAAGGAAACCATTATTTTAGACTAAGAAAACAGAAATTAAAAAATTAAACAAAAAAAATATATATATATATTGTGTAGCTTCTCCTCTGATCCATCTTGGGTGTACTTCAACTCAGCTCCAGAAATTTTACCAGTAATTGCAGGAATAGTATCAGTCTATTCAATCCATACCAGTGGACGTACCAGAAATCATACCAGTGGTACCTGAGTTTGTAACAGAAGTTGATTCTCACCAAAATTCTTACCAGTAATCGTCCCCTCTGGATCTCCGAAACCTGCTGTAAAGTACTTGGTACCCATCAAGTTGAAACAAATCCCTCCAAAAATATTTGCTTATTGACAATTATAAATATCATCCAGTTAGTAGCAAACCCATATAAGTTTGTTTGTTCTTAATTTTGTTTACAGTTTTCACAGCTTAGTGATATACATTTTTGTTTTCTCTGTTCATTTTACAGAACGAGCCTTTATCTCTATTTCACTGAGTTATCATGCAAGGTGGCATTTATTCTTTTGATTAATATATATATATTATTTTCATAAGATATTATCAACTGCATATATTGCTTCAGATAAGTAAAATTTGCAGCTGATCCTTACAGAATCTGTGCATGAAAATGTGTCCTTACTTTAATTTATTATTACTGAGTAAATTATGTTGAAGTGTTGTTAAGGAGAAAAGATTTCCTGCAATTACTTACATAACAGTTTCTATTGAAATTATTTTAACTTATTATTACTGAGTAAATTATGTTTCCACTAATTTGCAGTTCGTTTTTGGGATTTTATTACTGGGACATTTTCCTAGTTTGGAAGCATACGCTGGTTATACCCCTCTTAGGAATGAGACAGTTTCTGATGACACGGCTTATGAGTCCCTTGCAAGTGGAGAAAACATTTGTCCAGAGAGGCGTGCTAGCATTTTCTCCAGTAAGTCATCCAAATATATATATATATATATATATATATATATATATATATATATATATATATATATATATATATATATTGCTGTTGAAGCTTTATGTTGTAAAAGATTATTCTTCCTTGAAAATATTTTCCTGAGATTTAATATCTTCCTTCCATATAATTGACTGCTGTGTCACATTTAACTTTTTGTTATTGCGCAGAGATATTTTTTACATGGATGACGCCTCTAATGAAACAAGGGTACAAGCGACCCATTACAGAGAAAGATTTATGGAAGCTGGACACATGGGATCAAACAGAGACATTATATAACAGGTACATAATTGTTACATTTTTTTCATAATTATATATTTGTTTCATACAATGCCTCCTGCATTGAATATCTCTTGTGGATTTTCAGATTTCAGCAGTGCTGGATTGAAGAAGCAAAAAAAGCTAAACCTTGCCTTTTAAGAGCACTTAATCGTAGCTTTGGTACACGGTAATTTCAATGTTCTCATAATTTTTGTTTGGTTCATACATTTTGTGTGCTTGAATTGATAAGTAACTTCATAATTTAAATGTTTCCTTGCTTTACAGATTCTGGCTTGGGGGCCTTTACAAGGTACAATTCAAAATTTTTATTTAAACCAATATATACTTGATGGTTAAAAACTTTATAAGCCATTTAAGGAAGATCAGAATCACATAATTTCTATAGTTGGCTATTGATTACATTTTAATTTTGTAGATTGGCAATGATGCTTCGCAGTTTGTTGGACCTGCTGTATTGAGCCTCCTTTTAACTGTATGTACTATTTTTATTATTACTCTTATGTTTTACCTAGCATACATGTGTTTTTATTATCATTTAAGAAATGTTTTTCATGCTTCCACTGTAGTCTATGCAAAGAGGTGATCCAGTTTGGCACGGTTACATCTATGCCTTCTCGATTTTTGCTGGAGTGGTACAGACATTTTAACTTCAAAAAATTTATATATGTTGTATATTGAAAGAGAAAGACTATGATAATTTTAGTTTGTCGTTTTATAATTTTGGTTTCTCCTGATGTACTCGTAATAATAGGTGATCGGAGTTCTGTTCGAAGCACAATACTTTCAAAACGTGATGCGAGTTGGATTCAGGCTCAGAACCACATTGGTATGGACCTTTGAACAATTAACACCCTCTATTTGTACTTTGTACAAATCATTCCCACAATTTTTGGGTTCTTCACAGTAATTAACATCCAACCATAAAAGCTAAGGTCAAGTCAAACAAAGGTCTGGCTTAATTGCACTGATGTGTTCATAGTCAGAGAACCAAATTTCCTCTTAACTATTATACCTATAGACAAATGCCCCCTAACAATCTGTATTAATAAAAAAAAAAATTACAAAGTAATTAAATTTTGCCATCTCATAATGGAGTAAAAACTAAAAAGAACAGCCAGTAAAGAACCATATAATCTTGCAAAACCACCCACTGGACCTAAACAAAAAACTTTTGTTTTTTGAAGCCAAAAGTTGTTGATGAATTTCAGCTTAGAGGAGCACATCTTATTTGAATCAGTGGTAAAAGTCTAATCAATCTATTGGTATGATGTTATGTGTCTTTGACAGGTGGCTGCTGTTTTTCGTAAATCTCTGAGATTAACCAATGAAAGTCGCCGTAAATTTGCATCTGGGAAGATTACTAACTTGATGACGACTGATGCTGAATCACTTCAGGTAGTTCTTTGATGAATATATAGATTTGCATGAAGTTGTTCTAGCAGTTTAATGATCCGGGTTGCGAATATAGCATGGACAATTCTCCTTTTAGTATCTATGTGAAGTTGTGAACTTGATAGTGAACCAGTAATCATGTAAGTTTTTTTGAAGGTTAGTGCCTGAATGCCTACCAATGATTGTATTAATAACTGAAAAAGTATTTAGTATTTAAATAGATTTAATTGAGCCAAAAAACTTAGTTTATTCATTTATGAGTTGGGCTTATATAGAGCATTTACATTCTTGCACATAAGTCCCTAGACTTCTATCTATTATCTATTTTCCAATAAGTCCCTGACAAAGATATAATTCTCAACACTCCCCCTCAAGATGGGCAAAAGATATCCATTAAGCCCATCTTGTCACACAATCTAGACAAATCTAGCGAACTAAGTCCCTTAGTGAGACAGTCAGCCACTTGCTCCTTAGTAGCTACATGTCCCAACTCCAATAATCCACTATTCAGCTTTTCTTTGATGAAGAACCTATCAATCTCTATATGCTTGGTTCTGTCATGCTGCACAGGATTGTTGGCAATACTAATTGCAGACTTGTTATCGCACCACAGCTTCATTTGGGCCCCTTGGTCCACCTTGAGCTCCACTAATAGAGCTTTCAACCACAACATCTCTGCAACTCCTAAGGCCATGGCCCTGTACTCTGCCTCTGCTGTCGACCTGGCAACCACTGACTGCTTCTTGCTCTTCCAGGACACCAAATTACCTCCTACAAACATGCAATATCCAGATGTGGACTTTCTGTCATCGGCACAACTCGCCCAGTCAGAATCACAATAGCCCTCAATGTTTAAATGCCCATTCTTCCGGAAGATCAACCCCTTTCCTGGTGCACTCTTCAGATACCTCAGAATCTGATACACTACATCCATGTGACCCTTCCTAGGGTCGTGCATATAGCGGCTCACCACACTCACTGCAAATGATATGTCGGGACGAGTGTGGCACAGATAGATCAGTCGGCCTACCAACCTCTGATACCTCTCATGATCAACTGACTCTCCTGCCTCTGCACTCAGTTTGGACTTCTGATCAATGGGTGCAACTGCAGGCTTGCACCCCAACATGCCTGTCTCTGTGAGCAAGTCTAGCACATATTTCCTCTGAGATAGGACAATCCCCTCAGCTCCATGAGCTACCTCAATTCCAAGGAAATGTCTAAGCTGCCCCAGGTCCTTTATCTCAAATTCTTTGTCCAATTTCGCCTTCAGTTGAGCAATCTCACCCTCATCATCACCAGTGATAATCATATCATCCACATACACAGCGAGCATAGTAATGTGACCACTATGTCGTCTGAAGAACACCGTGTGATCGGCATTGATCTGCTGATAGCCCATGCCTACCATAGCCCTCCTGAACCTGTCAAACCAAGCTCTAGGAGACTGTTTCAACCCATACAGTGACTTCCTCAGTCTACATACCTTGCCTGCTGTTTGGGCCGTGCCAAAACCTGGGGGGATCTCCATGTACACCTCCTCTAGCAAATCTCCGTGAAGGAATGCATTTTTCACATCCAACTGATGTAGCTTCCAACCCCCATTCACTGCAAGGGAGACAAGTGTCCTGACTGTGCTCATCTTCGCCACTGGTGCAAATGTCTCATCATAGTCAATGCCATACGTCTGACTATACCCCTTCGTCACCAACCGTGCCTTGTAGCGATCAATCTTCCCTTCTGGGGTCTGCTTCACTGTGAACACCCATTTGCACCCAACTGCCTTCTTACCTGGTGGTAGTGACACAATCTCCCAAGTTTTGTTCTTATCAAGAGCTCCAAGTTCTTCCTGCATAGCCGTTTTCCACTTTGGATCCTCCTTAGCAACCTGCCAACACTTGGGTAAAGTAACAGAGTCCAAAGATGCAATGAATGCTCCATGTGCAGGTGATATGTTAGAGTATGAGACAAACTGAGCAATATCATGTGGAAAACCATAACGATCAGGGGGAACCCCCGCATTACTGCGAGAGGTCCTCCTTAATGCTACGGGAGTAGGAGGAGAAGTGAGAGGAATCATATCACCTGTGTAATCTGAGTCTGAAGATGGTGTAGGTGTCTCAGAAGTCGGGGCAGGCTGGGACAAGGGACTAGATGGCACAAGTGGTACTGCAGGTGCTGTCACTGGTACCTCATTCTGTCTCCTTCTCCTGGTATATACTCTCAGCTCCCCCTGAGATCGAGGCTCCCCACCTATGGGCTCCTCACCTCGAGGCTCCCCACCTACAGGCTCCTCCTCATCTTCTTCATCATTTTCCTCCTCAACCGATCCTCCCCTCCCAAGAGGGCAAGGAATCGATAAAGGAATCGATCCCACATTCACCAACCTCTCACCATTCTCCCCCTCTCGCCTCATACCTCCAGTATCGGGCGAGTCACCAAAGGGTGAAGTCACCTCCAGTGTGTAATATGGCTCAAACTCTCGAAAATGCACATCCATACTCACAAACAACCTCTTCTCTACCGGGCTCCAACAAACATAACCCTTTTGGGTAGCAGAATATCCCACAAAGACACACTTCACAGCTCTGGGATCAAGCTTTCCAACGGATGGTCTGTTGTCCTTCACAAAGCATACACAACCAAACACCTTCAATGGCAAGATCCCACCATTATCTCCCTTCAACATTTCACATGGAGACTTCCACTCCAACACTCTTGAGGGCATCCTGTTGATCAAGTGCGTGGCTGTCAAAACTGCTTGCCCCCACAACTGCTTTGGGACATTCATTGAGATCATCATACTTCTAGCTACCTCTAGAAGATGTCTGTTTTTTCTTTCTGCTACTCCATTTTGAGCCGGTGTGTATGGACATGTAGTCTGATGCTGTATTCCTTGAGCTGACAAGTATTCCCTAAACGCTATGTTGGTATACTCTGTACCATTATCAGACCTCAATACCTTCACCACTGTTCCGTATTGAGTCTGAATAGACCTATGAAAGTCTTTGAAGCACGCAAGCACATCACTCTTATTTTTTATCAAATACAACCAAGTAACACGAGAAAAGCAATCAATGAATGTCACAAAATAACGATAACCATTCATAGAACTCGTGGAACAAGGTCCCCAAACATCTGAATGTATCAAATCAAAACCACAAGAACTCCTATTGCCCGAACTAACATAGGAGCTCCTAGTCAGCTTGCCAAACTCACAAGCATCACACACAAGTTTCTGTTTATTAGCCTTTTCATACAAAGACGGATATAGACGACTCAAAACACCAAAAGACGAATGTCCCATACGCTTATGATGCAGCATCAACACATTCTCAGTACTCATCCCAGATCCTCCTACTCCTGCCCTCTCTACCATAGATGCCAAGGCTGAATCTATCCCCTCACGATCCAAGTACCACAATCCACTACGCCACGTGCCAGTCCCAAGTCTCCGGCCAGTCCCCTTCTCCTGAAAGATCACCTTGGGAATATAAAAAAAAACAACACATTTTAGTTGGAGTATGATGGCACTAATGGATAAAAGATTTACTGGAAAGAAAGGAGCATGCAAAACATTGGACAAAGTCACAGAGTTGGTACATTTCACTGTACCCTTACCAACCACAGGCTGTGCTGTACCATCAGCAGTCTGGATGCTCTCTGGCACTGCTAGGTGAGTATAAGAAGAGAACTCCCTAGCATTACCTGTCACATGTCGAGATGCACCAGAATCTATTATCCATTCTGGTGATCTAGTGGTGGATATAGAGGCAAGAGCATGTGTGTCACCAGTATCCTTGGCTGAATGAGCATAAGTAGCGGTGTTATCCCTTGACAAAAATGAAGTTGATGCATCCTCGATCACACTCTTTTTGTCTCCAACACCTGCCGCTCCCTGCTTCCTCTTCACTATCTCCAAAATCTCATGGTCCTCGCCAGCGAAGATCACACCTACTTCTCTCTCTTCCTCTGCTACCATCAGATTTGCCCAGTAGCCTCCTTTTCCACCTCTTCGGCCCCCATAGCCACGACCACGACTGCGACTGCGATCTCTAGACTGACCACGTCTTCCTGATTTCTTTACCTTCGGCGGCTTAATGCAAGTCGACTTCAGGTGACCTATCGCTCCATAGTTGTAGCACTCCCGGGTCTCCTCCTGTATCATGGCTGACACATCAATCGGTGGAAGTTCCACCCTCGGTGCCGGTGCCGGTGTCGGCTTCGGCGAATTCTCACTCGAGGCGAATCTCAATGCACGCATCAAAGCTGCGATCTCATCACCACTTAGCTTCCCAAAGACCTCCTTTATGAGAATCAGATCCTTATTCTTGCTCAAATCTCCTCCTTCCATTTGACCTGACTCCAATCTACACAAATCCGAGTCAAATCTTCTTCAAGATCCGATCTTGCACTCTCAAGATCAAGCCCTCATCACCTCTAATCTTTTCCCCTTTTACAAACCCGATCTTGACCTTATCTCATCAAGATTCGAGCTCCAATCAACTCGATCAAGAACCCGATCCATCCGATCGAGAGTCCGATCAACCCGATCTCACCCCGCTTCTTGGGTATCGTGGGGTATTGGTTGGCCCCCCACGCCGGCCAAATCACATCAAAACCCGAACCCTAGGTGGTGGTCGGCCCTAGAAGAGAGAGAACCAACCTAGGGAAGAAGAGAGAGAGGGCGGTACTGTAGCAACCCGGCTACTGTAGCGCGAAGGTACTGTAGCGCGAATTTACTGTAGCGGCGGAGCACTGTAGCTCTGATACCAAATAGATTTAATTGAGCCAAAAAACTTAGTTTATTCATTTATGAGTTGGGC
Source organism: Carex arenaria (assembly GCA_964058825.1). Lineage (NCBI taxonomy): Eukaryota > Viridiplantae > Streptophyta > Magnoliopsida > Poales > Cyperaceae > Carex > Carex arenaria. Next base: position 57,135 of record CAXKVW010000660.1, read on the forward strand.
TTATATAGAGCATTTACATTCTTGTACATAAGTCCCTAGACTTCTATCTATTCTCTATTTTTCAATAAGTCCCTGACAAAGATATAATTCTCAACAATTTACAACACACTTAAATGAAAAACTTTCTTCTAGAAAACAAGCCTCTATTCTTCTCTATTCTAGTCTCAATCCTCTCTATTCTACTATATGCTAGAATGGTAGTAATAACCACTAATCATGTAAGTTATCTACAAGTTCTATTGTTTGCTTTATGTTTCAGCAAATATGCCAGTACCTGCATGGCTTGTGGTCGTCTCCTTTTCGTATAATTATATCAATAGTGCTTCTCTACATGCAATTAGGTGTTGCTTCTTTCATCGGTGCATTTATGCTCATCCTTCTCTTCCCTCTGCAGGTGTATATACTTTATGTTTACAACATCGAACTTTCTTATATTTTAAATATCATAAGATTCTGACCTTTTATGTGCTTACTTGAACAGACAGTAGTGATAAGGCGAATGCAAACACTAACAAAGGAAGGGTTACATCGCACCGACAAGCGTATTGGCCTTATGAATGAAGTATTGGCTGCCATGGACGCTGTCAAGTATGTATCTATTTCTCATACATACAAATACATTATTTTTTCATGTTAAACGCTCTTTTATAATAAAAAAAAAACATATGATTTGTTGCCTCAGGTGCTATGCATGGGAACAGAGCTTTCAGTCTAAGGTGCAAGGAATTCGTAATGATGAACTCTCTTGGTTTCGTAAAGCTCAACTCCTCGCTGCCGTAAGTAACTACTCCACCCCCCACCCCCACCCCCACCCCCACCCCATTTTTATATAATAAAATAATAATAAAATAATAATAAAATAATAATAATAATAATAATAATAATAATAATAATAATAATAATAATAATAATAATGATAATAATTATATAGTAATAATAATAGTAGTAATAATGATGATGATGATGATGATGATGATGATGCAATAACATACTGACTAGTGTTATATATACATTTTTTTTGTTCCAGTGGAATACCTTTATATTGAACAGCATACCGGTTTTAGTCACGATTGTATCATTTGGTGCATATACTCTGCTTGGGGGTGAACTTACACCTGCTAAGGCTTTCACTTCTCTATCTCTCTTTGCTGTGCTGAGGTTACCTCTTTTCATGCTTCCAAATTTAATAACTCAGGTATACTATATATATTTCAGAATTAATGATGCCAGCTCTTTCCCTGTTTAATCTTTCACTTCTCTTATATATCACAAAATATCCAAATCACATCACTTTCTTCCTGCTTTTTTTGTGGAGATAAACAGTGAAAGGTTATACCGCTACTCTTTCTCAGTAGTGGAGGTGGGGATAAAATTGATATTTTTGGTAATTATTTTGCGATTGCAGGCAATATTTCTGAATTTTTCAATGGTGTTGATATCTTTGCCCTGAACATATACATAAATTTTAATTTAATGTCTCTAATTGAACTGCTACTCTTTATGTAATTTGTTATTTGAAGGTTGTCAATTCCAATGTTGCATTGAAACGTCTGGAGGAGCTTCTCTTGACTGAAGAGAGAGTGCTTTTGCCAAATCCATCTATTGATCCGATGCTTCCTGCTATCTCTATAAAAGATGGTTTCTTCTCATGGGAATCTAACGTATGAGTATATATTATTGCTTGAAAAATACTATATATTTGTTTATTTTTTTTCCAATATATAAGCAATGTTATTAGAACCATTCATTTGAATAGTCATGAAAAGGTGGACTACTAGATTTTGAAGCTTGCCACCTGAGATCTTCTTCTCTAAGCTTAAATTGGGAAAAAAAAAAATTCAAACTTAGTATTTTCATGTTGAGTTAGCAACTTAGCACGTTCTGGTTTCAGAGTGATTTGGTTAAATTTGAAATTGGAGATATAAGTTGGCGTTTCCTTAATTTTAATGGTTCGATTTATCTGCATACTACCTGAATGTGTTGGATGTAACTTGCAATTTTATAAAAGTATCAGTTTTTTTTCTTACAGAAAACTTATAATTTTATCAAATATGAACAAATAAATTAGTAATTACTATTAACCATATTAGAAATTATCAGGTGGAAAAACCAACTCTGTCAAATGTGAATTTGGATATACCAGTTGGTAGCCTAGTGGCAGTAGTGGGAAGTACCGGTGAAGGAAAGACATCTCTCGTTTCAGCAATGCTAGGTGAATTACCATCTGTGGTCGGGTCCCACGCGTCAGTGGTTATTCGTGGCACTGTTGCATATGTCCCTCAGATTTCTTGGATCTTTAATGCCACTGTAAGAATAGTTTTGTAGCCTCTTTTTCTTTACTTTTGATTTTGAGTTGGGATTCAATTTGCCATTATGTAGTTCACTGGTTTTGTTGAAATTATTATTTATTTGCATTTATTTTGTTTTAATGTTCATCCATGTTAATACATATTTGGAATATTTCTCTTATGTTAGTCTTTTCTAATTTATTTTATATTTCATAGTGTTAAACTTCAGCATCCTGATTGGTATATATTATTTTTCTACATATAGGTACGCGACAACATTGTATTTGGATCCTCTTTTGATCCCATGAGGTACGAGAAAGCTATTGAGGTGACCTCACTGCAACCGGATCTGGATTTACTCCCTGTAAGTGGGCAAAATTATTTGTTTTAATGAGTTGAGTTGTATCTGTTGACTAAACTTATTGTGTATTAATTGTGTATTATCTTGGTGAGCAGGGAGGTGATCTGACAGAGATAGGGGAAAGAGGGGTTAATATAAGTGGGGGCCAGAAGCAGAGAGTTTCTATGGCAAGAGCTGTGTATTCGGATTCAGATGTGTATGTTTTTGATGACCCATTGAGTGCTCTTGATGCTCATGTTGGTCACCAGGTAATAATTTTCAACATATGATAGTTATAAATGGTAATATTGAGTATGTAATCTGATGTTGTAGTCTTGGACTGGTACAAAAATTTACCAGAATTTTTCGGTGAATTTTTGGAAGAATCAGATTCAACCGTAGAAGCTCAATAGACATAAATTGACCTAATAAAACCCCAATGAAAACCAAAAGAACGAATCAGAGTACCTTATGGTCATTTCTCGTTTGGAGGCTGTTAGCATAGCTACTGAGCCATTTATATTTTTGTTACTTGAATACTTCATATATATATGCCAGCATAAATGAATTCGGATCCCCAAAAGTAACCCAAAATTTTAGTTTGGATCTTGATTATCTGATCTACTTTGGCACGAATATTAAAGGGGCCCCATGCATTCCACCTCGGACCGGATTGGCCCGAATTCTTATTGGATGGTCCAGATATAAACTCAAAATTTGGGTTACTTCAGAGGATTCAGACGCCAACGTTTCATTGTTTAATACTTGTACTGTTACAATGTTCAGACTGGTGTAAACCTAGATTAGCTATAAAATTTATAATAAAAACAAATCAATTAACCCATTAAAACATTCAAAAGACGTCTCTTAGTAAAAAAGGTTTGATAATATTTCGATCCAACTAACCCATTACAAACTATTATTTACCATAGGTTTTTGACAAGTGCATCAAGGATCAGCTTAAAAACAAGACCAGAGTGCTAGTCACAAACCAACTTCACTTTCTACCATATGTAGATAGAATAATTTTGGTACATGATGGTGTGGTGAAAGAAGAAGGTACATTTGAGGAGCTAAGTGATACCGGTGAATTATTCAAAAAATTTATGGAAAATGCTGGTAAAATGGAAGAACAACCAGATGTTGACAAAGAGATAGAGAAAACTGGTACAGATGGTACAATACAAAATGGAGAAGCAGCTTCTATAGGTAATGGTACCATTGCAGATACGGCCGGGGATAAGGCTGGTACAGGTAAGGAGGGGAAGTCAGTGCTGATTAAGCAAGAGGAGAGAGAAACTGGTGTTTTCAGTGTGAAGGTTCTTTCAAGGTAAGGATAAGTTTCTTTGCACCTTATTGGATGATTTATTAGCTAGGACGGTACCTATACCAAGTCCTGCAGCAGAGCTTATTGCAAAGAATTGAGAACCATATTCTCAATTTCATTATTCCCTGTCGAGGATCAAATGTCCCTATTTTTTGTGTCGAAATTATGCATTCATTTTTAGAACTACAACAACTTAAAATTTATAGCTTAAATGTCAAAATAAAAGTGTTAGAATAATCTATTTATTTTCTCTAAGCATATGTAAAAGATCATGACATTTTGATTTTGTTTTAATTACTATCAACACTTGCAAAACTACACCAAGGTGGATAATTCTCGACTTTGATTTTTCAACTTATTTATTCATATAAAACCCAAATTGAAAAGTGTGTGCATGTAGATATATGGTTTTATTTTGACATATATATTTTAGATTTGTTTTGTTATAAGAAAATTAAAAAATGGAGGCATATGTGGCATTTTAACTCTCCTCATTCTCAGATTTATCATTGACAATGTTAAGAATTTTAAAGTGCAAATTATAGGAATGCAAGCAACCTAGATTTTATTCACAGATAGAAAATCTTAACGTTGTAGTGATTGATGCATCAATGAGCGGTTGTTGACATTTTATTGATTCTTTTTAGGTACATGAATGCCTTGGGAGGGTTGTGGGTGGTGATAGTTCTATTGCCTTGTTACGTATTAACTGAAACACTCCGCATCTCAAGTAGCACTTGGTTGAGTATTTGGACCGATCAAAGTGAACCAAAGGATCACAGCTCGGGCTTCTACAATCTTATTTATGCAGTTATTAGTTTATGTCAGGTAGAATTTTGTTTTATGCACTATATTATTATTAGCATTATTTTGTATTTTCACAACTTGTTATTTCTTCTCCATTTTACTATTTATTATTTGTTACTGTCATGAAGAGAGTAGTCAGGATTTTTATCAGAGGTAGGCAAGAGGTAAACAATTTTTTTTTATCCAGAGTAGGCAACAACTCATACTCACATGGAGTTTATACGGATTTTTCAAATTCAGAGATAGGCAACTGCCTACCTCTTGTTGAACGTAGCTCCACTCTAAACTGTCACAAGGTAAATTATCGAGCAAAGCCATGGTATTATGCATAGCGTATATTGGTCCGTACTATGGGTCAATATTTAAAACCGTTCAACATAATCTCCATATGAAAATATACTTGTAGACCAAATATTCTTTTAGATAGGTAGAAATCACTTCATCAAAAAATTCTAGACCATTCAAAAGTAGTGATTTTCTACCTATCTAAAAAAATAGTAAAATGTTTCTAAAAAAATGTAAAATTTAGTCTACATGGACATTTTCATATGGACATTATATTAAATGGTTCAAATTAACTATTTGAACTTTAAAAATGAAGATATAAATTCCTGAAACAGACCAATTGCTATATGCATAGTACCATAGCCTCACTCTAAATTATCCTTGTCCTGGAAATCACTCTTGTAGCCCACAAACTTACAGGGAAAAACTTTGTTGAGTTGGGTTACCTTTATTTTCAAATATCCATCTTGGATGTAAATGCAACTTTTAGAAAGGTTAATTTGAATTTTCTGTAGATGTAGTTAATTCTTCATTGTTTTTCCCAATTTTCCTTAAAAAAAATCTTTTCAAAACATCAATTTTATTGGAGAATTTGGGCAAAAAAAACTGACCAACATGTGTGCTTCTTTCTAATCTCTTTAATTTTCTTTTAACAGGTACTTGTGACTCTTTCAAGCTCATACTGGCTCATATTTGCAAGTCTACGAGCTGCTAAAAAATTACATGATGCCATGCTAAGTTCGATATTAAGGGCACCAATGATGTTTTTCCACACAAACCCACTAGGAAGGATAATAAACAGGTTCGCTAAAGACCTAGGCGACATTGACAGAATGGTGGCAGTATATGTGAACATGTTCTTGGCACAAATTTCTCAGCTTCTCTCGACTTTTGCTCTTATTGGAATTATTAGCACCATGTCTCTCTGGGCCATTATGCCCCTCTTGATTTTGTTTTACACTGCCTATCTCTACTACCAGGTATATATATATATATATCTCTCTCTCTATTGTTTAAATTACTTTTTTTGTTAATTGATTTTAATTCTTTTTCTTTATTTCAAATAAAAACCTCTTATTTTACTGTTTACAAAACCTTTGTTGAAATAGCACCCTGCCATTGTGGTCAGGTATTCAGGTGTTGCTGTAAAAATTTAAAACATTGATGCCTGTTCTATTTTCATGTTGCTGTTTGGTTTGTTAAAAATTCAATTTGATTTATTTCTCTAAGGAAGCTTATTGTGGTGTTCACATCTGCTGCGATTCTTTGAAACCGTTCATTTTTTTTTAAAAACACGAATATCAAAGCAGTTAATTTTATGTACGAATCTCAAAATAAATGAATGGATTGATTTGGACAAGCAGGGACCCTGCGATTCCAAAGAATCGCAGCAGATTTGTTTCCACTTATTGTGAGTCTTAGTTAACTACATGATTGGAGTTGGAAATAAAGATTAAAGAGAACAACAGAAAAAAATCCGCATCAAATCTTGTATCTTAATTTTCTTATATGAATTATATGAGCTTTGTAATATAGAATATTAGAGATGTTGTTTTTTTCTGAAGTTTTCAGTCAATCCTTACTGGTCTCTTTTGTTTGTTTTCTTTTTTATCAGAGTACTGCACGGGAGGTAAAACGGCTAGACTCCACAACTCGATCTCCAGTCTATGCTCAATTTGGCGAGGCCTTAAATGGTCTCTCGACAATTCGAGCATACAAAGCATATGATCGCATGGCTTCCATCAATGGCCAATCAATGGATAACAATGTTCTTTTCACCTTAGTCAATATGAGTGCGGATCGATGGCTAGGTATCCAGCTCGAAACCCTAGGTGGCATCGCAATCTGGTTCTGCGCAACATTTGCTGTCATACAAAACCAAAATGCTGATAACCAAAAGTTTGCTTCTACTATGGGGCTTCTACTTTCATATGCTTTGAATATTACCAGTTTGCTCACTGCAGTTTTGCGGTTGGCTAGTCTTTCTGAGAACAGCTTGAATGCAGTGGAGAGAGTTGGGAATTACATTGATGAAGTCCCTGAGGCCCCACCTGTCATAGAAGGGAAAAGGCCTCCGGTAGGTTGGCCATCAGGTGGAGTAATAGAGTTTAAGGAGGTGTCGTTGAGGTACCGCCCGGAGTTGCCTCCAGTTTTGCATGGCATTAGTTTTAGAATTGAAGGGAGTGAGAAGATAGGGATTGTGGGGCGCACTGGCGCCGGAAAGTCTAGCATGCTCAATGCACTTTTTAGAATTGTTGAGCTGGAAAAGGGGAAAATTTTCATAGATTGTTGTGATATCTCGAAATTCGGGCTCTGGGATCTGAGGAAGGTGTTAGGTATCATACCACAGTCTCCCGTTCTGTTTTCAGGTATGTATATATATGAGAATAATTCAAATGTCTCTATTTTTTGTACATCCATCATGCCTCTACTTTATAACAGTTAATAACAAAAATTATAAACATATATGTCAAAATAAAATTGTTAGATATATCATTTATATTATTTTGTCTACATACCCATAAAAAATTATCACTTTTCTTTATTGTTTTTATATGAATCAATAAGTTGAAAAATCAATGTTCATAACTCATCATCCACATCAGTATATTTTTGCAAGCTTTTGATAACAATCAAAACGAAGTTGAAATATCATAATCTTTTACATGTGTGCACATTTAAAATAATATATATCATATCTAACGGTTTTATTTTGATATTTAAGTTTAAAACTTCAAGTTATATAATTTTTATAAATGAATGCATGATGGAGACACCAAAAGTCCCTCCTCTTTAATTATTTCCCTTTTTGTTCTTTAATTGCTGAGATGTTACTACTTACTATTCCAATATTGGTTATACACTGTGAATACTCAAGGCTTAATGCACAGTACCATGACAACTATGTGCAGGATCGGTGCGGTTTAATTTGGATCCATTTAGGGAGCACAACGATGCAGATCTTTGGGAGTCCCTCGAAAGAGCACATTTGAAGGATGCTATTAGGAAGAATCCTCTAGGGCTTGATGCTGAGGTCCGTTTTTAATGAAAGAACTTCAATTACATGCATGAAATGAATATTATTGTGTGAAGTATATATGCGTAATTTTTACCCTACTTCCAAGTCATAACCAATATTTGATGGGCATTTAATAATGACTATTGAATACAATATTAAATGGTACGCAACCTATAGGTTTCCGAGGCAGGAGAGAATTTCAGTGTGGGGCAGAGGCAGTTGCTCAGTCTGGCACGTGCATTGTTATGTCGCGCGAAGATACTAGTGCTTGATGAAGCAACTGCAGCTGTTGACGTCAGAACCGATGCTCTGATTCAGAAGACAATCAGAGAAGAGTTCAAGTCTTGCACTATGTTAACTATTGCACACCGATTGAACACTGTTATAGATTGTGACCGCCTCCTCCTCCTCAGTTCTGGCAAGGTAAAATGCATTGGTTTTCTCTTATTTTTGAGATATAATATATTGTCCATATGAATTGAAGCAAAGAAATCACAAAAAGGTGATATTTTTCTTGTTTTCAAGGGCAGGCATGGTTATATAAATATTTCTTGGAGGCGCATTTTAAATTATTATGAAAGATAAAGAAAAATAAAATGTGATAACTGATAAGCACTTATTGTCCATATAAATTGAAGCAAAGAAATCACGAAGGACAGGCTACCAATTTTTGAACCTGACCTAACGGGTTAATTCGACCCGCCTGAGACTGTCCCAAATATTAAATTATTCTAAATGATAAAGAATAATAAAATAATATATATATATTTATTTGCGAATACATTAATCTCTGATATGAATTTTGTCAAATACTTTAGAACGACGGAATCGATTTATTATATAGTTTGAAATGAGGAATATCAATTGATCAGGTGAAATTGGGTATATACCCGTTGCTTCTAATTAGCATTAATTGAGTACCAAATACAAGCAGCAGAAAGTTATATTTGTGGAGAAATTAAGTTTATTCAGTTCATATTTAATACGTAGGTACTGGAGTTTGACACACCTGAGAATCTCTTATCTACTGAAGAGAGTGCCTTTTCAAAAATGGTACAGAGTACTGGTGCCAGCAATGCTGAATATTTAAGGGTATTTCCCCCTTTGTTTCTCTGTATAAAAATATTTTATTACCTTTTTATAAGGCATGCTCGCATAAAAGCTATAATCCTTTGTAAACACAAAAATATCAGGGTCTGGTATTTGTCAGTGAAGAGGAAAGATTGAAAAGAGAAGAAACAAAGCGACAAGACGGGTATAGGTTACAGCTGGTGACGAAAAGGTGGGCCACAGCAGCACAGTTGGCACTTGCCACGAGCCTCAGTTCTTCACAAAATGAGATTCAAAATTTGGAAATCATCGATGATACCGACATTGTCAACAGAGCAAAGGATGCGGTGATAACTCTACAGAATGTTATACAAGGAAAGCACGATAGCGAGATAGAGGATACTTTGAATCAGTATCAGGTCCCACCTGACAGATGGTGGTCATCTCTCTATAAAGTTGTCGAAGGTATTGTTTCTCTTCACAGTATCAGATCTTAAACATTTTCTTCCGGATCATCTGTTGTCTTTGGAATAAATATATGTATATATGTCCCTTTTATGTAACAAATAAACAAAAATAAGAAAAGCGGGGCCATTGTGTGATAAACATGAAATTTCATCAAATTTTGAAAACCATTCATGGGATTTCTTTGGTGGTAGATAAATTATTATTTGGTTTATGAGGTGCAACAAATTAAGGTCGTTTCATGCAAAGTACCTCTAAAAGTATAACATTATGTTTGAATTGATCATATTTTATGCGTGCATATATACTTTTGTTCACCGAGGGTTTGTGGGAATTTTGCTTATTTTAGTTCTATTATTTTTTTTTTTTCAGGTCTTGCAATGATGGGTAGATTGTCCAGTAACAGAATTGAATCACAATCAATGATTTCTTTTGGAGAGAATACAATCGATTGGGACAAAGTGGAGATGTAGAATTTTTATTACTTGTAGAAATCTAATTACACATTTAATATACTACATTGCTGAGTATAATAACTTTGATTTCAATATTAGCACTATGGAGAAGCTTTGGTTTATTGATACCTTAATTCCGTTAAAAGATAGGTTATTACTAGAACTAGTTAGGGGTGCAGTGTTGTGGACTTTATGGTTGACAAGAAACAAATTGTGTTTTCAAGGAATTAGGGCTAAACCTAGAGCAGTAGGAGCACAAATTATTTCTCTTGCAAAATTTTGGGTGACGTCGAAAGATAGTGGGTCTGTCCTTAAATTATCACTAGTACTTCCAACTGATGTGTTGCATATTCCTATTCTTTATTATGATTTGATTGAACAGGAGGAGGTAATAAATGGGACACCACAGGAGTGTATGGCCCCTCTGCTTACAAATGGGTCCGGCCTTAGAGAGGATTGAGCAATATGTGAACATTATGTTTGTTTGAAGGATTGTTAGTCAATGTATGTTTAGATGCTAATGGTTGCTTTAGTTGACTTGTTTGTAAAACTTTACCATATTTTCTTTTCTAGTTTGTTGTTCTTGTAATAAACATTAAGGACTTGTACCAGTGGTTTGGTACTAGATCCTTGTTCTATGGTTTCTTTAATGGAAATCGGTGGGAGTAGTCCCACTTTTATCAAAAAAAAAATATACTACATTGCCAGTTTTGATTGGAAATTTGTATTAGGGGATTCAACTTTTGATTAATGTGTAATAAATTTTGTTAGATCCACGGTTTTACAAAAATAATGATGAAAAGTTTGAATATTTTGCGCGTCGTGCTGTGGCATTTTTTGCTACTTAATTAATTGCCATTCTGAATTCTATTGTTACTAACACATGGAAAAAACTCACAATTCAAATATAAAATTTGGGTTGCTTTTTATAATAATTATGTCAGAATAACTCGAAGGTAGAGAAGTAAATACATGTTGTGTCGTGCTATGACGTGACATAACATGAGTAGTTATGTCATGATTTAGATCATCTGATATATTGTGATATGATCAAGTCATATTTTAACATGATGTGTCGTAACTAAATTAGGATGAACAGCACATTAGTCACACTCTGATTGTTCTCATTTTTCAAGCTTAATTGTATTTAACTATTTTTTCGTAATTTAAGTTAGTTAATTCAAAATTCACTATTAGTTCAAAATCTGACAGTCCTTATTATACGTTACTCGCATGACCAAGTGTCGTGTCATGATGTGACTATATATAGAGTTCACATAATATATCATTTTAACTGTGCCAATTTTCTTAGGATGACCATGTTTTATAAATGCTTATGTCACGCGACACACGAATCACAATACGCAATATGCGAATTATTTAGTTAAGGCGTGACTTTTAAACATTCCTTGAGGAATGGTTAAAACTTTTTGTTTGAATTGGAGCCTGCGTATATTTTTTATAAGGAATTATAATTATTGCTATGGTAATAAATAAAATATTAAATTAAATAAGGAAGTCATTTTTTTAATTATATACTGGAATTTTTAAATTTGTAATTAGGAAGTCATGACTTTTTTAATTATATATTTTTATTTCTAATTTGGTTATTATATTTTGCTTGACCAAGGATATATTTATTGCAGTTCTATTTTCCTTGACCATTCATTATAAAGTGGATTCAGTTACATAGAATACATCCAAAAATTTGAAACATTATTTTTTAAAATTGAGGAAACTTTAATTTTACCCACAGAATTATAGGAAAACCACGGTCCAAGCCCACAGAATTAATGTGACAAAACAGAAGAAAAACAAATAAAATAATTTAAGCTTTAAATTCACAGTTATCCAAGGAAAAAACGTAATAACGTGAAGCAGTTGTGCTGTAGTAATTATTCTACCAGGTGAATATGTAGAGAAAATCCACCCATTCGCTACATAAAAGAATACACTACTGGTGTTACAGTAGTGTTGTCACCAACCGAGCGTCCTTATATATTCTGTCCTCCTTGGTTTTTCTCTCAAAATCAGATTTCCTTTTAATTCTCGTCCAGAAATACTTATTGTTTTGGTGATTCTTTGTGAAATTCAATGATAAGAAGAAGGTACAACTACTTCTTTTCCTTTTGTTTTTTTTTTGGTTTTGTTTTTAGTTTTCCAATCAACTGTACTAGTGTAGGATCTACAAGTTCATCAGGTTTTAGAAATTATTCATTGATTAACAAAAGTTTTCTTTTAGTTTTTTTATATTTGTTGATTGTTTAAAAAAACATTAACTTGTAACAAAATTAGTTTTACTAAGATCCTTACTGTTCTGATCGTTCAAGGTTATATTTTTAATTTCCGGACATCAAATCTGATAGTAACGTACTCAGTCATCTATTCATGTAAACACTGTTGCACAAATTTCTTCTAGGAAAAAGTAAAAAAAAGGATTGCATGTTGGATCTTGAGGAGTATAAAAAAAACATTGCTACTAAGTGGATTGCATGTTGGATCTTGATCACATGGCTACTAAATGGTAAAGACATAATTTTTATACAAACATTGTATTAGATCTTGAGGAGTATATGTTACATGTTTGATCAAAAGGATTACATGTACAAAAAGTTATGTATATATATGTGTTGCAAAAGGCTATATGTATATACAAAATGCTATCTATTTATTTTTGCAAAATACTATGTATTTACTTTTACAAAAGAATATGTATATTCAATCTGAAATATATATTATTGGCTAGCAAAAGTGGAGGCTAGCCCAAAAAAAAAAAATTGAACAATCCTACACGGATATTTAAATAAAATCCGTGTAGGAAGAGGTAAGAATAAAATATTAGTAATTCGTAACCTTCCTACACGGTTTTTTAACTTAATATCCGTGTACGAATACTCTTCATACACGGATATTAATTAAATATCCATGTAGGAATCCCTTCCTACACGGATTGTTTAATTAATATCCGTGTAGCTCGTATACGAGAGCTACACAGATATTTAGTTAATATCCGTGTAGGAAGACTATTCCTACACGGATATTTATTAAAAACCGTGTAGCTCTCTTGCAGTGTGATGTACTTTGGTAGGTTTTCCACATGGATCTTTACGAATAATCCGTGTAAGATTAGTATAATCGTACACGGATAATTATCCGTGTGTAAATGTTGCACTTTCCTACACCCTAGTATTACACACGTTTCCAAATCTGTGCAGCTACATCATTTTTTGTCCATGTACAAACTGTATTTTTGTAGTAGTGACATGAATTATTTACACTTGCATGAAGAGATATAAATATTTGTACGATGTGGTATAAATATTTTCACGATGAGGCATAAATATTGTGTGACAAAAAACTTGAAAATATATTACATCACATATCTCATTTGAAAGATAAAATCACGTAGAAGACGTTTGTGATTTTAGATTTGTAAAATTCCTCACATATTGTCAGATATGTAGACGAAAATGAACGGAGGAAATAAAACTCACATTCTAGAAATGTGTAAAAAATGAATAAGTGATTAGATATAGAAAGAAAAAGAGCTATGTCTATTTTTTTTTAGAAATATTTGGTATGCTAGATATAAAGTAAGTGCGTAGTTATTTTGAAGAATATTTACGAAAATATGAATTCAAAATGGTTCTTTTTTTAATTCTCTCTTGTTGAACACTCGGTGCCGAGGCATAAAGCCTTTGTCCTTGATATATTAAATATCAATACTTGCGCATATATGTATTAATATTTGGATTTTATCAGTTGCAAATTCGTTATTGGTGGCTTTTTTGAAAGTGGTCCGATAATGTAGTTAGAATGTGGTTTCCAAATAGTTAGACTTGTAAAGATGTTTAGAATATATTGTTGGAGACTATTATCAGGTTCTTAAAAAATTACTATTTAAAATTTATTTTTATGAGCATGCTTCGGTACGGGGACTAGTATTCTCTGCGGAGTTTTGCGGTATGGAGTCGTGCGGAGCTGATCGGACGGTCCAGATTTACTCTCAGTAGGTGAGTACTCAGATGATGGAGAGAGCAGTATTAATTTTGCTTTGAGATTCGTGTCAAAATCTTATTTAGTTCGTCCGATCAAAATGAACAGACCAGATTAAAAAAACTGCATCTGCGGAGCTCAGAATGTGATTCCTCGGTACGGAACCCTATGAATTAGATCCCTCTATTTTTTTAAGCAAGACAAATAAAGATTCTATAATAAACCGTGTTTGTCTTACATGTGACTCGTACTTAAATAATAAAATATTATTTCTGGTAATCCTTGCTTTAATTAACTAATGCTTAATTCTTAGATACTAAAAGAAATTAGTATGGCTCTCTGATGCTTCTTTTCTTTTTCTTTTATTATCTTTAATAATGTTAATAATTGGTTGGAGAATTTTTATTTTGGGTCCTCATAAACCTCGATTTTTTAGTATTAGAATATAAAACAATTAATATATCAGAAAACAGATTGATTGTTTTTATTTCCTCCAAAAATAACAAGGACCGGATATTTAGTTTGTGTAAACATTTTTTTATTTTTTTATTTTTTATTTTTGAGGTTTAATATATATGAATAAATAGTACACATAAATAATTTTAGCAAAAATAATTGTTTTTATTTTATTGTTTTTTTTGTATTAATATTGTTAATAAAGAGTATATTTTTATTAGAAATAAATTTTTATTGTATTATTTTTATATATTATTTTAATATCTGGTCCTTGCTATTTTTAGAGTTAAAATAAAGCAATCAATATGTATTCTAACAATCCAATCAAATCGAGCTGCGTAATTCTACAAATATCCACAAATATCAGTTATACATAATTTAAGTTTCTATAGAATATACACATGACAAGAAATTATATTTGACAGAAAATTATATTTATTCTTTGTTGTTTTAGATGCTTTTATTTCAATCTGAACCTTGTAGATGATCTGATCTAATATATGTTCACGCTTTATTACATATTATCTTCAGACCCAGTTCTATAATAATAATAATAATAATAATAATAATAGTCGTAATAATAATAGTAACAATAATAATAATAGCAGTAGTAATAATAATAATAATAATAATAATAATAATAATAATAATAATAATAATAGTAGTAGTACATACTACATAGTATTTAAAAATGCAAGTTCTTAAAAATATTTAAAAATCAAATTTGGATGTGACCTGTGGGGCTTCCAAAACATCGGTTTTTGTAAAGAATATTTGATTTTCTAAAGATAGTACATAGTAAGTCCTGTGCTTCTTTAAAAAGTGAACATCGCTTTTGTTCGCATCTCACTAAAATAAAATTAATATTACCCCAACCAGCAAAATATCTAAAATAATAATAATTTAGAAAATATTTTTATTTGACTAAAAAGTGTCTTTTGATCGATGACTAAAAGTAACATCTTCTTCGTGAAATTATATATAGATAATTTTTTAAAGGATATTAAAATTTAGACACTAAATATTTATCTTTCTTAAATTACATACAATCAGTAAAATACAATTTTATTGTCATTGAATCATTTGGAATAAATTCTCATTAGTTATAGGGCAAGTCTTAACATTTAGCCAAGTTGTCAAAAAAAAATATTATAAAAATTAATTTATAATTTTTTTTTACTGTGTGATTTTAAACTAAATTTATTAGCAAATTTATAAATTTTGTATGTAAACGTATCACACATGAAACAGATTGTTCTTAGTCATTTGGATTCGTCATTTAAAATCAATCAAATCAGTTTCTGCCTCCGATCTAAACACATCAATTACCTGACTTCAAATGTCAATGTCAAGCATGGGCAGAATTGTGTACAACTGTTATTTTGTCAAGTGTGAGTAGAATTATGGTGTTCGTAAAGCTTATCACGCTATTTGGTGAGCTTAACTATAAAATTAATTGGATAGACTTCAAATGATGAATTCAGTCAAATCGTGAACACCGATATATATTTCACGAGTGATGTGTTTATATACAAATTTTTAAATTTTGAATTAATTAAGTACAGTCAAATAAAATAAGGTTTACAAATTATTTTTTCATTATTTTTTTACCACTTGACTTTATATTAAATTAATTTAAAATTTTATATTTTTTTACATATAAACACATCACCAGTGCATTAATTCAAAAGATACTACATCTCAGCCGTCAGATTTTAAACGGAATAAATCCAGCTTTGTGGATCTTCGGACGGTTCAGATTTATTAACACACAGAGCAGTGATTTTTTTTTTTTTTTTTTTGGATTTAAATCATGCCCGTAGGCTCCAAAAAACAGTGATGATTACAGGAATTAACAGAGCAGTGATTTTGAATTAATGCAGAGGATACGAATTCCTAGTTCAAGCCCATACCTTTCCAGGGGCCCACTGTACAGGATCATTATCTCTGTCGAAGAATTTTTGCTTTGCTGCTGATTTCATAGTACAACAGAACTTTCGCCAAGTTCAGTGGCTGATTTAAGATATTTTTTTTTTGTCTGTATAAGATATAAAAAAAAAAAGGAGAAACATAGAAAGAGTATCTCTGAATTTTTTTTATGAATAGAAAGATCTGCAGGATCAAAATCGATCCAAAAAAAAAATCTAATATTAGGATGGGTAGGAGAGACACCAATCGTAACCCATTTTTATTTATTTATTTTTCTCTATTAAAATATAAAATATTTTTAATAAAATTGATAGAATCTTTCTATTATATTTAAATTTTAAGATATTTTATCTATATTTTTAAGTTTATATTTTAAAAGAGAAAATTAAAAAAAAAAAAAAAAGTGGGTTAGGATCAGTGTCTCCTGTACCGATCCTAATATTATATTTTTTTTATTGGATCGCTTTTGTCCCTACATGTCATTCTATTTATGAAAAAAATACTCTTTCTATTTCTCTCTTATATTTTTAATATTTTCTATAGACAAAACTCTCCTGATTTCATGGAACATTTTCTCCAAATCATTAAGTAGCTGATTTGTTTTTTTTTTTAAATAAGTGGAGGAGATGAATGACGAAATATACAGGGTATAGATTAAGTAAAAAAAAAAAAAATTCATGGACTATTTGGCAATCTATGTTTGTATATATCTGTATCCTCTGGGCTCTGGCATGGGGTGATTAGATATGAGACCAACACTGTGTGGCCTATAGAAAGATAGAAATTCACTGTTACACAATAATTTATGAGTGAGTCTATGGTACTACCCATATCATGAGTTGATCTGTAATACGAGTCTATATTTTCGTTTTCAAAATTTTATTAGTTGATTTGAACCGTTTAACATGATCCCCGTATGAATATCTACTTGCAGACCAAATTTTATATTTTTGGAAATTTTTTATACTATTTTTTAAGATAGGTAAAAAATTACTTGATCTGAAAATTCTGGACTAACCAAAAATAGTAATTTTCTACCCATCTTAAAAAATAGCAAAAAAATTTCTAAAAAATATAAAATTTGGTCTGCAAGTATATATTTATATGAAAATCATTTTGAACTGTTCGGATCGACCGATAGAATTTTGAAAATAAAAATATTGATCCGTACTACAGACTAAATCGTGATATGCATAGTACCATAGAGTCACTCATAATTTATCATGTATCTATATTTTTATTTTTAACTAGATATGAGACCAACACAGATCTATAGAAAGATAGAAATTCACTGTTGCACAATAATTTATCATGTATCCATATTTTTATTTTCAAACCGTTTAATATGATTCTTATATAAAAATATATTTGATGATCAAATTATACAATTTTTAGAATATTTTTACTATTGCTTTAAATAGGCAGAAATTAAATCACAAAATATATGAGTTCCAGAGCATTCCGAGTAGTGATTTTTACCTACTTAAAAAATAGTAAACAATTCGAAAAATGTAAGTTTCAGATTCCAGATACTTTTCATATATAAATCATATTTAACGGTTTGAATAGATTGTTTTAGATATGAATCTAAAGTAGTGGGTTATTTTTATCTATTCAAAAAAATACTGATCGGTAACATGCATATGTATTCCCATGGGGAGCAGCTTGGGTCCGATGGCTCCATCACCGTTAGATATGCTTTAAGATCCATGTGTTGCTTTAATATCTGTATACGATTGCTTTAATATGCGTGCGAACGAATCTTAAAATAGATCGGACGCTTATGTAGCCCATCGGACACAGTTTGAGTCCGATGGGCATCGGACCCAAGCTCGTCCCATTCCCATGACCTCACCAATGTTGCTACATGCCTATTTATTAGCAACTTTTTTCAGCTTAAATGCATTATTTATTGCTTTTGCGGAGGCGTAAGTTGACCCGGCACAGAATATGGCATGCCAGCATATGTCACAGAAGATCAATTACTCCTAGTACACATAGTTCCATGAACCTAGAAAAGGAAATACGTGACCCGCCGTGACGTGATGTGAAAAACACGCCGTGATTTGGTCACGTGACGTGACGTGACGTGATCAACTTTTTTTTTCACGTGACGTGACCAAAATGGTGGCGGATGATCACGTCACGCGAATGGTCACGTCACGCGTAGTCACGCCGTGACCATACGTGACGTGACGTTAATTAGTCATGTCAATTTTCTTTATATTTTAATTTAAATTGTTAAAAATTTAGAAAAAAAAGTTATAAAAAATTCTAAAATAAATAAATAATATTGTAAAGATTATTTTTTTAAGAAATGTTGCATCTGATATTACTTTAAAAATTCAAATTACAAACATTTATTAGACTAAACTAAAGAAAATAAAAATCAGTACTACATGGGTACCAATATCACTGAACTTACACTAAAATAAAAATCTGAATACTATATACATATAAAAAAAGTTGCATACTCTATGTTTCATACCGTGACGTGACGTGACATGACGTGACGTGACGTGACGTGACTGGTTCACGTGACGTGACGTGACTGGTTCACGTGACGTGACGTGATGTATATTTTCACTAGAATGTGGTCACGTCACGCGAATGATCACGTCACGCGTCACGCAAGTCACGTCACGTAATCGACACACATGACGTGACGTGACGTTAACGTGACATGACGTTCCGTGACGTGACTAGTCACGCCGTGACAAATTTCATTCTCTACATGAATCCCTCACATTTTAGAGTGCGTATCCTCTGAGATATCTCAAATTTGGAACCGACTCCGCTCCTTTTCTTGAGAAAAGGAGGGTCCTTCTATTCTTCCATTTGGATCGTTCAAAATTTATCGTACGGTCTCAATTACTTTTTATTTTTAAATCAATTTAATCTATTAAAATGATTCAGATCTAATTGAAGCCGTACGATGAATTTTCAACGATCCGGATGGAAGAATAGGAGGGTGCTCCTTTTCTCAAGAAAAGGAGCAGATTTTGCGTGACCGGCGTGTCCGGTGCCTATCCAGGGCAGCGTAGGGGGCCAGTAATATTTTAGCTTTGAAATTCGTGCAGAACGTATGTAAACGATTGAGATATTCCAAAAAGTCACGCAAAGTTTGAGATATCTCAGGGGATGCGAATTCCACATTTTATAGCATTTTTATACACTTTACCGCATTTTAATATTTACAATTTTCCTATAAATACATATACCTCTCCTTGGCTCCTCCTATTAATATACTGTCAACAAGACTAGATAAGAGATACCATCATATATACCACCTTCATTATTTAGCAGTATCAATTCATACCAAGCAAAAGAAGAACATCATAAACAACAAAAAATGATGGTGGAGATAACACAATCCACTTTAGTAACCCCATCGGAGGAAACCCCAAAGCACAAAATATGGCTTTCCAATCTCGACGTAATTGCGGCTCGAGGCTACACTCCGACAATCTACGTGTACCCTTCGATCGGCGTAAAAGATTTCTTTCCGGTCGAGACTATGAAAGCTGCTTTGGCCAAAGCACTGGTTATTTTCTACCCGTTAGCCGGTCGGTTGAGCCGGGACCCAGAGACCGGAAGACCGGAGATTGACTGCACAGGTGAAGGAGTGAATTTTTACACGGCAGAATTGGATGCGACACTTGATGATTTTACGGATTTTGCACCGTCAGTGGAGATGAGGAAGAAACTTGTTCCGGTGATCGATTCAGCCGACCCTCCTTGTGTCATGATGGTGCTCCAGGTTTGTTCACAATACTTTCTTCTTCCTTTTTTTTAAAATAGTTTTTTTCTCCTTTTTTTAGCAAACATTGTCATCATATCAATGTATAGTACGAGTGCTTTCTTTCAATGTCTATAAATGGGATTTCATAGTGTAGTGTTTAATAAGCCAGCTCTGCAATATTAACATTTATTTTGGATATGTATTGTTTGGTTGTGTTTGCCTGTACGGCTGTAATTCTACTGTTCATTAAGTTCTTTTTGTTTGCATTTTCCACCTTATTTTAATGCTTATTATATCTTAAATAAGGTGAAATTTGATATTCTTGGGATTATAATCATATAATTAAAATACCTCAACTCCGGACCCTCTTTGCTTTAGTACCATAATATATATATAGAGAGAGGGGAGTTGGCTAATATCAAAATGTTTGTATCATGACTTTCATACAATCAAATCGTTTTTCAATTTTCAAAGTTCAAAAAGCCAATCCAAACCATTATATGTGATGTGATCTCTATATTAAAATGTGTTTGGAAACCAAATTTTATATTTTTTTTGAATTTTTTTACTATTTATCTATGTTACACGGATACTCCAGTTTGGCTTACTCAACAGATACAGTCAATGATACGGATTGACACTGCACCAACACGCTATATTTGAAACGGATACACACCGACACGCTTTATAAATTTGGATCGGTTGTGCACCAGCACACGTGGACCTAGGGCTGTCCAAAAAGCTCGTAAGCTCGTGGCTCGCTCGCGACTCACATTGGCTCGATCGGTAACAGCTCGTTCGATAGTGGATCGAGCTGTTAACGAGCTGGCTAGCTAACAGCTCGGGTCAAAATTAACGAGCTGAGCTTTTGCCCAGCTCGTGAGCTAGTTCGGCTAGGCATCAATTTGTGAATTTGTATGAATTTGTGTGTATTTTATACTGCCAAGCTTGATCCAGCTTGATCCAGCTCGGTTCAGCTCGGTCCAGCTCGGTCCAAAAATGTTTGTAAAATTTATTTTCTTCTTAAAACAAGGTCTAACCAAATCCAGTGAGCCAGCTCGTGGCTCGCAAGCCAACTCGTGAGCTGGCTCATCACGAGTTTGAACTGAGATTTTAGCTCGTGAGCTGTTAACGAGTTGGCTCGCTAACAGCTCGATCCAGAATTAATGAGCTGAGCTTTTGCCCAGCTCGGCTCGAGCCAGCTCATTTACAGCCCTACGTGGACCCGTGAACCGTGATGGACCAAACTCTAAAAATCAAATTTTAGCTTCCAGCGAGAATTGAACCCACGCCTAGAGAAGGAAATACGTGACACGCCGTGACGTGACGTGACAAACACGCCGTGATTTAGTCACGTGACGTGACGTGACGTGATCAACTTTTTTTTTCACGTGACGTGACGTGACGTGACCAAAATGGTGGCGGAGGATCACGTCACGCGAATGGTCACGTCACGCGTAGTCACGCCGTGACCATACGTGACGTGATCACACGTGACGTGACGTGTCCTGACGTAAATTAGTCATGTCAATTTTTTTAATATTTTAATTTAAATTGTTGAAAATTTAGGAAAAAGTTATAAAAAATTCTAAAATAAGTAAATAATATTGTAAATATTATTTTTTTTAGAAAATGTTGCATCTGACATTACTTTAAAAATTCAAATTACAAACATTCATTAAACTAAACTAAAGAAAATAAAAATCAGTACTACATTAGTACCAATATCACTGAACTTACACTATAATAAAAATCTGAATACTCTATATATATAAAAAAAGTTGGATACTCTATGTTTCATACCGTGACGTGACGTAACGTGATCACGTGACGTGACGTGACGTGACTGGTTCGCGTGACGTGACGTGACGTATATTTTTACTAGAATGTGGTCACGTCACGCGAATGATCACGTCACGCGTCACGCGAGTCACGTCACGTAATCGACACACGTGACGTGACGTGACGTTAACGTGGCGTGACGTTCCGTGACGTGACTAGTCACGCCGTGACAAATTTCCTTCTCTACCCACGCCCTATGGGCGGGCGTCCTATGCCTATATCACTACACCAAATCTTATTTATTGTTAGAACAGAGTTTCTATGATATTTAATATATATAACTGGGTTACTATATGATTTAAATTTTTTTTTTTTATATTTATAGTTAAGTGTTAAATTTATAATATAATAAAAACATAAAAAAATAATATATTTAATAGGCGTATTGTATCTGGGATTCTTTAAAATTGACGTATCGCCATATCCGTATCGTATCTTATACAATACCCGTACCCATATCCATACAACATAGCTATTTATTAAGCTACTTTGAAAATCGCTGATCTAACAGTGGCTTCTAGTTTTAATTTATAATTTTTAATCCTCTGACTTTTAATTTTCAATGTTTTAACTTTTAATTACTAATTCGAATTCAAAAAAGTTATTCTCATTTTAATTCTAAATCTAACTTAAATTACATATTCAAATTTTAGAAAAAGATAAAAAAAAAAAATTACAAAGAAAACACTTAATCCGGATCTATAGATATTCAGAGAGTTGGGAGGCAATTGCTTCATGACTCAACTTGGTTCCACAGTAGAATCATTTTAGATTTGCCATGTTTATTTTGTAGTCATGTCCAGTTAATCAGCTTGCTCATCTGAATGATTTATCTTGCATTAAATATAATATTCTAGAAAGTCGATCTCTATAAGTAATTCGTTGATGTGATCGAACAGGGGAGAGGTGGATCAAATAATCTCCGCATTACAAATAATGAATTCATAACTATCTCCATTTACTTACCTTAATATTTCCCCACTCAGTTCTATAAAAAAATCTGAAAATACACAAGTAGATTTTATTATTACTGAATATATACTTATTTATTGTATAATAATAATAAGACATATTTGCTCATTTGAGTCTGAAATGTTTATTATAACTGTTATTTACAGTGCACCCTCAACTAGAACATAATACATATTTGTTATTTGAAAATTGTATACTAATTGTCTGACCATAAAAAAATATTCATTTAGTTTGCATAATAAAGCTGATAATTATTGCGTAATTTATATATTTAACTACTAATTTTAATAATAGAATAATTGGGGATACAGAGTTGAAATAAATATAATATTCCTACAAATTATTGAACTCTAATTCCTAGGATAGACAGCCGCATAATTCGTTATTCTATTAACAGATAATTTGGACATTTATTAAAGAGAGAAGAAGCGCATATAATTGTTTATCTATAGTAGATAATTTGGAATTTCAAATTCGTATTTTTGATAAATTAGGTAGGGTTAAGTTTTTGGATTATTTATTTTCGGATCATTTCGGATTTTGATTATGAGCATTTGGATCGCCTTTGAATATCATGAAATTTCGAGATGGAATAGTAGAGTTGGTTAGGAGAAAATGTTTTAGAATTGTGGTTACTGAAAGGTTGATAGTTCGATCTCCGCTTACGATTTCACAGTTTCTGTAAAGATTTTCAAACAAAGAGTGTTATGAAATTTCAAATCAATTTATTATTTTCTCAAAATTTCAAATACAGATGGATTCAAGTCCGAATGATAATTCGGATCGGATCTGATATTCGCACATCTTATATTTTATATTATCATGTAGATAGATATGTCGTCAAAGCAAAAACAAATTAAGGAATCATCTCAACCTCTTTAATAATATTTTGTTTTGTATACTTTTAGAATGAATGCCATTGGAGGGAAAAAAAAAAATCAAAATCGATGGCGAAAGGAGCAGAGAATCCACGCTCATGTTCTTTGAATTTATCTCTTTGGCAATTTGTATATTAAAATTAAAATTATTGATTTGGATATAGGTGTCCCTTTCTTCAAGCAATCAAGTTGACCTTATTATAAATGATGCTTATCTTTCCCCTTTAATGAAGAAGATATATATAGAGAAAGAGAGAAGGGTTCAATACCTCATATTTTTTATATCTCGTCATATCTTATGTTTTATATTTTTTATTTTTGAAATTCAAACTTTCGATTCAAACTGCTAAACATGATATTCATACTAAAATATGGTCGGGGATGAAATTTATAATTTTTGAAAAAAATTTACTATTTTTTAAGATAGATACAAGATTACTGTTTTTGGATCGTTCAAAAACAGTGATTTTCTATCTATCTTAAGAAATAATAAAAAAATTATGAAAATTATAAAATTTGGCCGTCAAATATATTTTAGTATGGATATCATGTTGAGCGGTTCAAATCAACAGTTTGAATTTTAAAACTAAAGATATAAAACATAAGGCATAATAACGTATGAAAAGTATGAGATATTAGAACCCTCCTAATATATATATTATGCTTACCCTTCCAAACTTCAAATCTACAATGGGAAATTTTGACGACAAAAGGTCTCATTTTAATAATGTATTTTCTTCTTAAATTAATAGTTCTATAAATTTTGACGGCATAATGTTTTCTTCTTAAATTTTGACAAGAAATTGTAGGCAAGTTCCATGATGATTTCAGATTTTAGTTCTATAAAAAAATTAAAAAATTTAAATTAATATCCAAAATATAAGTAGATATGTGCAATATATTAATAATGTGTTTTCTTCTTTTGCCAAGCAGATGACACGCCTCAAGTGCGGCGGCATAATCCTCGGCTTTGCAATCCACCATTACACCTTTGACGGTCGTGGCGCTTCTCTTTTCATCAAGACAATATCAGCATTTGCCCGTGGCGACACAGGCACCATCCCTACTCCCTTCTTCGACCGCTCCCTCCTCCGGGCCCGCTCCCCTCCCTCGGTCTCCTTTGACCACTCCGATTACACCCCAAAAGTTATCCAATCAAACATTTCGTCAAACACCTCCTCTGAAGTCATATGTGCCAATCTCAAACTCACCAAAGAACAAATCCACTCGTTGAAAATCCTTGCGGGTGGAGAGAGGGTTTCTACTTTCCGTGCAGTAGTTTCGCACGTGTGGAAATGCACCTGCATTGCACGTGGACTGGCATCTGATCAAGAGACCCAACTCCTCCTTCCTGTTGATCTACGCAGCCGCTTCAACCCACCGCTTCCCACTACTTACATCGGTAACCCAACACTCCGTACCAAGGCCGTTGCCAAGGTGGAGGATCTTGTGAACAACACACTTGAATTCGGTGCAAATTTAATACAAAAGGCGGTTGATAACATCACCGATGAGTTCGGACGGTCACTTATCGACCATCTAGAGTCGACGGATTTAGAGGCTTTGTGCAAGAGAGGTGCAATGAGTAACACAAGTTTGATGGCAGTAAGTTGGCTTAGTATGCCCATGTATGATGCCGATTTCGGTTGGGGCGAACCGTTACTAATGGCACGTGCGCAAATGTACGGAAGTGGGTATGTTTATCTATCTAAGGTTCCGGCGATGGGCGGCGGGATATCGGTGATAATCGGATTGGAGCCGGATAGTATGCAATGCTTCAAGAAAATATTGTACGAGGAGATTGAGGCTCTAAGGCCTAGTAGCTACAATATTTAGGTGACTTAATTTGAGCTGGAAGCTATGTACTATGTTGGGCTTTTTTGGGCCTTGTACCTACGTATTAATGGTAACAAAAACCGATTAAACAGAAATGTTATCCTATTTCTATTTTTTTAATTTGTCTTAGGCTCTTTAAAAATAATGTCAAATATTTATTTTATTTGAAGAGAGTAGCACAAATTAGAAGCTAAATTAATTATTAACATGGTGAACATTCCTTTCAAATGATCAGATTAATCAATTCATTCATATAATTCACCTTTCTTTCAACGGATCATAATTCATCTCAAATTTAATATATCAAAGAGGAATCATGGGCTTTTAGTCTATCGATTCTTGGAAAGAATCATGGGCTTTTAGTCTATCGATTCTGTTCCAAGGAGATTGAAGAGAAACACTAAAATAGGCCCAAGATATGATTTTCAGGCCCCAATTTAATGAGGCTTAACATAAAAAAACACACTAGAATATTTTCTAAGCCTTTATTATGCACAATGAGATTTTAAAAGTTAGAACAGAAATCTGTAGCTAACAATAGTATTAGGTACCAATTTATTCAACATTTTAATTTTTATTATTCCACATTTTAATTTCTACCTGCATTTACAATTCTTTATATTAAAATATTGCCAATTACTAAAGCTCAATGTGCATAAATCAACACGATTTTTTCCTTAAAAAAAAAAAAAAAAAACAAGATCTTCCAAGCATGCAGCAAATTTTTGTATAAGCAAGAATAAAAGCAACTAGGGGTGACTGGTGCTAACAAAGGAATATGAAAAAGAGCGACGCTTTAGCTTGTCTCGAGAGAATTTGCTCTTTGCTCACCCGTCTACAGCGTTGTCCCAAGTTAGTGTGCAGAAAGCTTAATAAGTATAATCTCCGTATAAATTCAAATTTGTCGAGATTTCAATATCATACATATTCGAATAAATTTATACATGAATCAAGGCCCGGGATGAAAAATCCGGCCGACAGTTAGCGGGCCCCTACAATATCCAGAAAATGTGTGTATGAGGCATTGAATACTTGTTGTGTTCTTTGCCAAATTATGATGACAGCTAGCACCTTGTGCTAGCAGCAGTATATGAAAGTTGACTTGGAAAAGGACCCAACAAAGAATGCCAAGAGATGGTGGAAAAGCACTACTGCACTACATATGTACAACACAATTATTGTACTTGAAAGATAATGTGGTACAGTATGCATAAAAAATATAGATGTTTTATCTTACATAAGGGGAATATAAGATCATTCTATTCTATGTGATGATTTGATGCTTATGTTTGGAGTCTAGAGAAATTCTAAGATGTCAGGTGTCCATAGATGCATCGTGCATCAATCATTCACAACTGTGACATTCTAAGTAAAATTCAAAAAATATCTTTGAAATGAAAATTGAGCTAATTATCCACTGATTTAGCGCTTGGTCTATCGGCTCCTCCTAGGTTTGATGAATAAGAGAGACGGAACTATCTATTTTTTTTATGCAAAAAAATGTCAGTACAAGAGAGATCAACTAAGATATGTTTTTTCTACATTTTTGGTTGGTAAAATAGTTCTCTTTTTGAGGAAACATTATTACATAACCTAAGATTGCCATGCTACTTGGACCACTTCAATATTCCTCTTTTTGTTGAACCTTTAATGATGAAGCATATTAGACAACATAATTATCTCAGACAACAGCATTTTCTTTGCAAAAGATATGAAATCCTAAAACCTTTTCAGAAGTGCTACCATACTATGTTTCCAAATTGCTAATTTGTGGAGGAGCCATGAAAGAAACAGAGCATTCTTGGGACCCGTACTCGCAACATGTAGTACAGCAACACCTTATTCTGAATTCCACTAATTGTTACATTTGACACAGTACTGATAAACACGACACCAAGTAGTTGATGATATTTAAGATATTATCATGTTCCTTGCTTTTGTTCCAATTTTTTGTTTTTTTTGGTTACTTTTTTAATTTGAACTGAAATTATTGAAATCTTCCTGTCCTGACATAAATATTATTATCAAGTTTCTTACTTTTGTTACAGCTGCTTCTTTTTTTGTTACTATTTGAATTTGAACTGAAATTATTGAAATCTCCTGTCCTGACATAAATTTGTGATTCTCATTTAAGATTTAGTTACAGTTTTTCTTCCATAGTGAAGCCCGTAAAATTTCAAAAAACTTACCCGCTATTTAGATAAATATCTCGTAAAATTACTAGTCCAAGCCGTAAAACATAATGCATCATCTTCCTACAATGTTGTAAATATTCAATCCCATTAATATAGTTTTACAGACTTCGAGAGAGAAATAAAAACAATACAATTAAAAAAGGAAAGGCAAAACAAAACAAATCTCCAATACAATTAAAAAAATTATTATATTTAAATGTTCAATCATGGATTGTTATGGTCATTTCATTTGTGAATTTTAAGATAAACTTAATGGTATAGAGCACCATAAAAAGATCTAGCAACAGCAGATTTCACTTCAAAACAAGAAACGATGTCCTGCTTCATTTGCTTGAAATTAAGCAAATAAATTTAAATATTGATGAAGTTCTGTTGTAATTATGACACAATTTAAAGTAAGATATTACCAATTATGACACAATCTATTGTAATCTAAGTTATATTTTTGGTTGATGACAAGGGGAACCCAATTCAAAGAATATCTATTTTTTTGTACTCTAGGACCTATGATCATTATAAGAGTTACATCATTTAATTAATTATTAAGCTAGTAGATAGGTTAGATCTTTGTTTATGCTGATTAGCCTTTTAGGAAGGTATAATTAGTATTTTAGTTCATAGTTGTGAATGCACACAATGATACCTTCAAGTGCATGCATTCTGTTAATCTAATTATTTGTATAATTTTTTTAGGACCACAAGATCAATTCCATATATAACACAACTGCATACACTAAGATTTATGAATAAAGAATAGAGAACTGAGTAGGTCCGATGGACATTGGATCTACATTTGGGTTCAATTAGCTCCAAGTCCGTATGATCTGCTGTAAGATATGTGCGCACGAAAATTGAAGTACACACGCACGAACTTTAAAGTGGAGCGCACACATCTTAAAGCAGATTGAACGGTGATTGAGCCCATCGAACCAAAGTAGGTCTGATGGGCATTGGACCTACTCTCAATTATAAAGAATAAGACCTCATTTTTACTCTAGCAATATTTATTCCCAAACTCTTTTTTTCCAAGCTGAAAAGGCCTGAAAATTTTGTATTTGGTTTTACTAAATGTATGATGCTGAAATATGCCAACATTTTTAATCTCATTTGATCTGATAGCATCCCTCTAATATGCTCTGTTTTTTAATGTGAAGTCTTTCATTTAGCTTATTTTATGCAATAAAAGTTAAAAATTAATATATATTAATAATTAATAAAAAAAAAAGACTGGATTAAACATACTAAACAACCACTCGGTAGTTCAAAGCACAGATAGAAAATGTCACAATGAAATAGTTAATTATCGGATCTCGTAATTACAAACCCAATTTGGTACAAAAACCATGTCGAGACACATGTTGCTGGTATTTTAAACAGCCTGCCGTAAAATTTAGTATAGCTGGATAACAAGAGAAAAGAAGTAAAAAATTTAAAAGAAAAATGGGAAAAAAATAAAAGCAAACAGAAAACAGAGAGAAGAGAAAAGTAGAAAGTTAGCAATTTCGTTGAAATTAGTAATTTGACCACAAATATACACACAAAAGGGAAAAAAAAAACCGACGATTTAGCCCAGAAGCAACTGTAGAACAAACATGTATTAAAACCAATCTGATTTGAACCAAACCAACATGTCAATAAATTAAACCAGACCTGTCCAATTCATTTGCTGGGTATTTGAGTTGCCTAGTCATCGCCAAAAGTCGTCGATGACAATCCCAATGAAGATGCAAAAGTGGCCGTTGAGTCTCCGGAAAGGTAACTCTTTAACCGATCTAAGTCATCAGCCGCATCCAACATGGTTGGCCGAATAGATGGACTCTCTTGTGTACAGAGGATGCCGAGCTCCAGTAACTCGCCTATTTAAAAAACAGAAAACATTTTACTGAGACTTTAAAGGATCAAACTGATTTTTATTAGACTAATAATACATGGTCGTTGAATTAGTTATTTATCCTAATTTTCTTGCAAATAAATAAACAATTACGTAAATGAAACTCACATATTGCCACCTCTGACATTCTTCGCACTTCCTGTGTCTGTTCTCTGATTGTGCGCAACAATGTCGAGTCGACTACTGATTCTGCTCTGCCATGGTAGTATCGTTTAACCCACGCATGCAAGCTTAATCCCCCTTCAAACATTTCATCGGTCGGCCGTCTCTTAGTTATGACCTCAAGAACTAGAACACCAAAACTGTATACATCTCCCTTGGTTGATGCATTTGAACCATATCCATACTCTGATCCAAAAAGGGTATTATGGGACGATGATATAGGAGTTAGTTTCTGAAGACCAATTTAAAAGGGGTCTCATTGTTGAGAGCAGTTTGGGTCCGATGCCCATCGGACTCAAACTGAATTCGATGGGCTCCATAACCGTCCGATCTGCTTTAAGATATGTGTGTCGCTTTAATATCCGTGCGAGTTTGCTTTAATATCCGTGTGCACAGATCTTAAAGCAGATCGGACAGTTATAAAGACCATCAAACCTAAATTTGAGTCCGATGGGCATCGGTGCTCTCCTCATTGTTACCATACTAGGTATGTGAAATCAAAATATCTACTGAAATGAAACCATGTATCAAAATAAAGTTTTTTTGTAATATAGATAATTTGCATGCTTTGTACTAAATTTGTAAAAGATATACCCGGTGCAATGTAACCAATAGATCCACAAAGCATGTTTGCCGTCGATGCCCCGGCATTGTCAACAGTGCCACCACCTACAATGCTCATGACGAGTCTAGAAATCCCGAAATCAGAAACTAGAGCTGTCATGTCATCATTTAAAAGAACATTGCTCGGCTTGAGATCACAATGTATGACCTTCACTGGAGAGTGGTGGTGCAAATATGCCATCCCCTCGGCAATGTCACTACAAATGTTAACTCTCTCAAGTAAACCAAGCTCGACAGACCCCGAGTAGAGGCACCTCTCAAGGCTACCATTTGCCATAAAAGGAAGAACCAGAGCTTTAAAGTCTGGTAAGCTGCATGCAGTAATTATGCGCATGAGGTTTCGGTGCCGGATCCGTTTCAATACCTCACATTCTCGGTTAAAGCTCTTTGTTGAGTTTCCTGTTTGTAGCTGAAGTACTTTGATTGCAACAAGTGTACCATCTTGTAAAGCCCCACGATACACCCGTCCATAACTGCCCGACCCAACCAGCCTGTCCTCGCTAAACTCATCGGTCACTTCTACTAGTTCACGGTATGTGATTCGTGGGTACTTTGATTTCACAACTGGTGTTGAAGAATTAAGGAATTTACCTTCTCTAATTGTGGATATTTTCTCCTTGCACTTCCTGATTCCAATCACCACAATTATGGTCAAAAGGAAAGCTAAAAGAGATACAACAACACTTGCAACAATTAGAAATTTACGTGATCTTAACCATGATGGGTGCCTGTGGTTACAAGGCTGGCCAATGATCAACCCGCACAGGTACGGGTTCCTTATGTATGATAAATATGTAAACGAAGAAAAGATTCCATCAATTGGAATGAAGCCGCTAAAATTATTGAACGAAAGGTTTAGATAGGTGAGACTACGACAGTTGTTGAGGCTCAGTGGTATCTCACCACTCAGTTGATTGTATGACAGATCAAGAGTTTCAAGACTTAGAAGGTCTCCTAACGAATCTGGAAGCGTCCCATGGAGCAAATTGTGTGAGAGATTGAGGCGGCTTAATCGAACGCACCCAGATAATTGAGAAAAAATCTTGCCCGTGAGCTTATTATTTGAGAGATCGATCTCCTCCACTTGATCCATTTTACTCATTGCAATCGGAAGGGGCCCTTGAAGCCTATTATTCGAAAGATTAAAAAACCACTTGACGATCCCCGCTATTTCCTCGGGTATCATCCCAGATAATTGATTGTATGAAAGGTCCAGCTGGTTCAAGCTCAAACAACTCTCAAGACTAACTGGTATATTACCCGAGAGTTGGTTACACTGAAGAAAGATATAGCTGAGTTGGCTAAGATTTCCGATGCCGGCGGGTATTGCACCATATAATAAATTGCTCGACAGGTCCAAAAGACCAAGATGGCTAAGGTTTGTGATTTGAAGGGGAATTGTACCAGTCAAGGAATTGTTAGATAAAAATAGTTCCTCAAGGTTAGTTAGATGACCAATTGAAGCCGGAATAGGTCCATCGAGTTGGTTGCTTGATAAGTTCAAAAAGGAAAGATTGTACAGGCATCCTATGTCTTGAGGAATTTGCCCTGATATCATGTTATTTTCTAAGCTAACATGAGTTAAACTTCTTGGTGCCGACCAAATACTGGTTGGCAGCTTGCCGCCTAGGCCGATTGATGCCATCTCAATCTCTTTGAGCATTGAACAGTTGGAAAGGGCATCAAAGAATGGTTCAAGATTAGTATTGCCATCATGGCTCCAAAACTCATTGTCCGAGAGGTGAAGAACCTCAAGCTGGGTCTTGTTTGTTATTATATCGATAGGAAGCTCGCCAAATAAATAATTGTCTTCAATATCCAACTCGGTAAGTTTTGTTGAGTTTGAGAGCCATGATGGGAGCCTCCCGGTTAAACGATTCGAGTAGAGGTCAAATCCGAGCAAATCTGGAAGATATATTTCTCGGGCTGAGGGAATCTGACCCAAAAGGGAGTTACCGTGGAGGTACACATACCATAACTTTGTGCAATTTAAAAATATGGAAGCCGGGATTTCTCCTGCCAAGCAGTTATTTCCTAGATTCAAATACTGAAGGCTACTTAGCTTCGAAAATGACCCAGGAACGACCCCGGTTAAGTTGTTGTTTGAGAGATCGAGTGCCAATAGGTTCGGCAAGTTGGAAAATTCAGAGGGGATTTCACCGGTAAAGGCATTCCAGGATAAGTCTAGAGTGTGGAGGCCAGTGAGGTTAGACAGCATAGGGGGAATCAAACCGGAGATGAGCATGTGTGCTAAAGAGAGTTGAGTGACATGGAGGCGCCACTTGTTGCATCCAACTCGTACAAAGTTGCACACATCTGTGGTCTCATTCCAGTTGGAAAGGATATCTTGGTATTGTGGCGATAAGGCATTTTTAAACGCAAGGAGTGTCGCCTTTTCATGGAGGATAGACGTGCGATGGCGATCATTTGCGGAGACATGATGGAGGAGGAGGAGGATGATGATAATTCTCAAACAGATTGTAGAAATCATGCTTTGTGTGGGAAGAAAGGCAGCAATACCTAGCTAGAGCTAGCTATTATGTGATTGTCGACAAAGCCATAGCTTCAGACATGCATGGTTCAATTGTCAGCAACTATTGTTGCTCATTTGATTATAGGGAAAAAATGAAAAATAGTATATCCTTATGTGAAAGGAAGAGAAGGGCATGTGTGGGCTTGTTGTGTGATAAGTGATGTGTGCTCTACAAAGGTGATAGATCAACTTGGTACCATTAATTCATATTTCTTTACTCACTTTTTGTGATTAGGAAGCAGTCCACTCAGTCCATCAGTGCCATACTAGCTCGTGTTTAACGCTTTAGGTAATTATAGCATACACAGAATTTTATGTAGTACATATAATTTTGATGATAAATAATATTTATACCTAGCTGCATATATGCATGTATTTAGACTTTGTCCTGCCATACTTATATATATATTGTTTAAGAGTTCAGACCATATAGAACTAGTTTCTATATATATAGAGAGAGAGAAATAGGATGTGGTGAGTTGCGAAATAAAACAACGTTTTACTTCATGCTCA
Organism: Carex arenaria; assembly: GCA_964058825.1. Taxonomy (NCBI): domain Eukaryota; kingdom Viridiplantae; phylum Streptophyta; class Magnoliopsida; order Poales; family Cyperaceae; genus Carex; species Carex arenaria. Next base: position 90,740 of record CAXKVW010000660.1, read on the forward strand.
TAGTTTAATTTGAAAATCCAAACAACCGATCCGAACTGCTCAACATTTTCTCCATATTGAAATGTGCTTGGAGACTAAATTTTACATTTTTTTAAATTTATTTACTATTTATTAAGCCACATTGAAAATCGCAGATCCAGGTGAACAGTAAAAAAAATTATGAACCATTGGATCAGCGATTTTCAAAGTGGCTTAATAAATAGTAAACAAATTTCAGAAAATGTAAAATTTGGTCTCCAAGCACATTTCAATATGGAGAACATGTTGAGCGATTCGGATCGGTTGTTTGGATTTTCAAAATAAAAATATGAGCATGAAGCTTACTTCGCAACTCACCATAACTCAGACCGGACAGGGGCATGGGTATAACTCGGGCACGGGCACCTCGGGTCGTACGGGTAGCACGGTCGGGTAGGATGGGGTTTTTTTTTTTTTAAACTGGACCCGTGCCCACACGGGTCGGCGGTCCAGGTTGGGGGTAGGATGGTCCGGATCAAACCCAGACTGGTTTTTTTTTCTTGTTTTTTTTCCTTTTTTCTGTTTTTTTATCTCCGGCGGGAAATATTTCAAAATTATTAAATCCAGACCATTCTTTTTAACTTGGCACGAAACTTAAAGCAAAATATCTGCACTAGCATGAATCCCAAAGCGGTGTGATTTAATTTTGCACGAATCTCAAAGCACGGGTCCGGGCACGGGTACGGTCCGGGTTCAAACCGGCCCGGGCACGGGTACGGATAAAACGGTTTTTTTTCAAAATTAGCGCTCCAATCTGGATTTTTGCCCATCTCAGCCTACCCTTGATCCATGCCAAACCCGTGCACAGTCCAGTCTGGGCGGGCACGGGTCAAGAGCGGACCGGTCCGAGTCACGAGTTCACAGGTCACAGCAAAACACTAGCTGTATGTATGTTCTAGCCTTGTTAATAATATATTATAAAATGCAAACCATATGTCTTAGCAGCATGATGTGTTCTACAGACTACATGCATGTGTGCCCAGAAACAACAAACAGGATAAAGAATGGGGGCATGATATATAGTTTTTATATATCTTCTTCAAGGAAATGATTACATGCTATGAAATCTAGTGGTAGGCTTTGGTGCATTGAGGTTTAGTGGGGACTCAATCAATCTACATAGTGCACCACACTATCTTTAAAAGGTGGTATAATTAAGATAGCTACTTGAAAAGGCAGCTTATTGGTGGTCTAGCAAGAGTATACACATTGCAGAAATAGGATTGGAATAGATATATCATATATGAGTATAGTGCCTTCAATTCCCCACCTATATTTTTTTCATTGCGCATGCTTTGGGGGAAATAAATGTGCTGTTATTCCAAAGAATAACAGGAACCTGTTATTCTGATCCCAATTATTGATCTTCATTGAGTTCGTGCATGAAAAAATTTGAACGGTACGATCAGAATAACAATTCCTGTTATTCTATTGGAATAACAGCACATTTATTTCCTGCTTTGGAGCCAAAAGAGTAAAGATCTGGGCATGCAGTAATATTTTATTACAGGATAGATTATATTAATTTATGTTTACAACCATCTAATGCCCGACACTATTGTTGTCACAATAAAAATAATTATAATTATAGATAGCATATACATAAAAAAGATTAATTGCCATTATTCTAATATTTAAATAAAAAATTTGTTTTATGCTAGAACTATCATTTTATTTTATTTTTTAAAAGATAGAACTTTATTATTAATTAGGTCCAGGTTTAAAATGTCATTTTTTTCAGTGCTTTAAGATTTGATCATTGAAGATATTGTTATTATTTTAGAAAATTCAGGTTTTGATGCTTGAACATGAGAAATATCAAGTTAATTTATGAACTTTCATTTGCTCTAAATTAATGTTAGAAATTTTTCAAAAAAAAAATGATGTTCCTTTTATACAAAATTTAATAATAAAATTTAAGAGAACAGATCAGAATTAGTTCATAGGTTTCTCTCACAATAACCAACATATATAGTACCGTTACTACTACTCCTCAAAAGAACTGAATTGATTGTTTGTTTGAAAAGTTCCACAAGGACCAATTTTGTTCCTTTTGGAAAGTTGACCAATTTTGTTCAAAAAAGGTTGAAGGAAGTAACTAATTTTATTTTCTTTTTCAATTCAAGAAGCAACTTTTTTCCTTTTTTTATTTTATTTTTATGTTTTGCAAGATTTCTTACAAATTTTGAGCAAATAAAAACTCAGGAACTAATTTATTTATTTTCCTCCAAAAAAACTTTTTTAAGTAAGATCTGATTTTTTTTTCTTTTATTTTTGTTTCTGATTGCAAGTAACATCTAATTAGGGATTTGAGGCGTTCAATAAATAAGGGCCCAAATTTAACCCAATATATATTCCCTGCTTTGTCAGGAACTCATTTTGGTGAAACACAAGCCCAAATTTCAAATTAGTGATTTTCAAACTACGATTCCAAATATTTCCGTTCTAAACAAATATAATCACCATTTTATTCTGCTCCGGCAGGAAAATTATCAAGTTACTGGTGTAACCTGATGTAAATTTTGAACCTTTTGTTTTGTATAAATCATACCCAATTTGAGCATCTACTTGTGGCTTATTATTACATAGATATCCTAAATGCAACATTCTATTTTCTTTATTTATATTTTGTTTTTTTTTCTTTGCTGAGGTACAAAATAGTTTACAATTAATGAATATAAGTTGCTAATTTTGCTTGAAAGAGGCATGTTTACCTATATAAATTGTTCTCAATTTTTTATACACTGTTTCTATAAATCTACAAGATCTACATAGCAGATAATCAGTGCTGCTATAAACAAATGAAATAGCAAGAAGCAAATGGGACTCATTTGTAAAAGCTCAAATACAAGCATAGTCTTGCATCATTAGAATAATATTGTACTCCAGTTAAATCAAATAATTTACATATTTGATGTAAGTACTAATGCTCAGCATAAAATCTTTCTAATATAGCTCTGAACATTTCCAATGTAATATATAATGAGCAAGAGATCGATCATCTGGTTAACACGGTTGTGTGATCCATTCATCGCTGCTACTTACGGGTTATGGCCTTGACACGACTATAACGAGAAAGACATCACCGCCTGTTAAAACAACAACCAAAAAGTAGATTGTTAGAGTTGTTTACAGGAACAACAAAGTGTTAATTTATCAGCATTATGAATTTAAACACCAAATTATGAAATTTTCTAACATAATTTTTAATAAAAATAAGTAATTTTGTGAATCAAGTACCTCAATAACAGAGTCCAGTGTTTTATCCTCCTTCCTAGTGCACTTCTTCTGAGGTTCGGGTGCTTTTATGCGCCTCTCAATTGTCATGAGTTGCTCGTATATATCCTTCAACATCTTCAAATGTTGTTCACCGCTCACCGCATTGATCTGCTTTGCGCATTTCTCCTTCTCAAGTTTCTCCAACCTTTTTTTTATTTGATCAAGGTCATTGTCAGAATTCAAGCTCGAAGCGCGGGAAACTTTACAACTTGACTTGCTGAAATTTCCTTTTTTTGGGGTGTCGGCTTGCGGTATGAGAAGCGACTCAGTGGACGATACAATGTTCTTATTTTTCGGCTCTTTTATTATCTTACTGCAACTGCTTTGGCTTTCTGGTACTTCAAACACATCATGAACCACAACTGCCTTTGAATCGAGATCAGAAGCGGTGCTGCTAGAACCATTTGATTCTGATAAAACGGTTTCGCTCGGTGCATTACTCCCACAGCTCACTTGTATCGATTTGCTTCTCTCCAAACATGATTCAGATTCATCGATTTTCTCCAAAAGCATCTCAAGTTTAGCTGTCTTATCTAATTCCGCTTCGTCGATTTGGCTCAGGTACCGACTAATTTTCCTCTGAGCAAGTATAGGACTTAGTGGACTATTAGCCAACTCGTCCCGGATTTTGCCGTATCGAAAAACAGGTAATGAAGTATTTCTCCTGATCAAATTCGGAATCTCGCTAATAATTTGATTGCGCGCTTCTCTCTGTTCTTCAATATCATGAACATTCACTCCAACAAACGACAACTTTTTCCGGTACTCATTAAGTTGGTGCCGCAAAAAGGAGATCTCCATTTCCTTCTCTTGCATTTCATCTTCGAGCTCGGCTATGTTTTCTTCGACATGTTGCATTTTCTCCTCGGCCATGCGTTTGTATTGGCTTGCCTCCATTTTCTCGGCCGCTTTCTCTCTCTCGAGTCGAAGAATCATGTTGAGCGCCTCGCTTGCCGCTGTTGCCGATGCTTCCCTTTCCTCCTCTATTTCAATGCATAGATTTGTCATCATCATGTATTGATCATAGAGCGCCTCCTTCAACTCGGCAGTCTCTATTTCATCCAGAGCAGGACGACGGCTCAGCATTCTATCTTTCACTTCTGTTATTCGAGGAAAAGATGCAGATTGGTCCCTGTATAAATATGTAATTGGATTTTATTATCTCTTGTAAAATGTTTGTAAAGAATGCATTTTCTAGGTATATGCAACACAAGCTGCATGAACAACAAATATAACCCAAAAAAATACTATTCCTCACTGGCATTATTTCCAAAATTCAAATCAGAAATATATAAAATAAATCAAGGTAACGTCAGTATTTACATTGAGTAAAGTTGTTATACAATTGGTAATATATTTTTCCGACAGGAGACAATCAACACAAGAAATTCCACCAAAAAAGATTAAAATTGAAAACTCACAGATATTGTTCTTCCCCAATTCTCTTCTCTAAAACGAAAATTTGGACAGATGTGAAATTCTAGAATTGCTCCCAGATGTTGCCCCTCTTTGAGCTTCTCTTTCAATTGCAATTTTTTGCAATTTTGCAATTTTGGGGGGGAAGGAAATTGAATTACTGAATCCAAGTTTAAAGACTAACCTCCCTGTCTAATGTTTAATTTAAAGGCCAGGTATTTCCGGTCTAAAGACCGAGTCTACTGGTTTCCTGTTTCATACATGGAATGGTCTTTCGTGCAACAAACCACCTATGTGAAGAAATAAATCAGTCAGTCTAACCCGCTGCATGAAACAAATCACAGAAGATCTCTGTTTGGGAGGATGAATGCTGTTTTTGCTCTGACTCGTTTTTCCAGCTTGGTGGGATTAACTGCTACAACTGTCACTCGCTAAAGAAAATTCTGAAAATTTCTAGAAAAAAAAAAAGATAAGATTATTTTTTTATTATTTTTTGAGGTAATAGTCCTAATAGAGCGGATATTTTTTTATTTATAACATTAAAATAAATTAAAGTATTTGACCATGTATAAAATGATATTTGAGAGATTTGGTGGTATAGATTTAATTTTATTTTTTTAATGATATGAATGAATGAAAACTGAAATAAAACTTTCCATTTTTTAAACGCGGACATTGAATTTCATGTTGTAAATTAATGGCAATTATCTCCCTACTATTTAATTTATTATTAAATGCTCAAATTTGAATACGGAAAAACTATAATATGATTGAAGGTTTATAGTATAATTTAAAATACTTATGATATGGTTTTAAATTTGTAGAAGAATAGTGAAAATTCATTTGTAAAATATACTTAATTGTATGACATATTCAAAATATAAGACATGTTTATTTTTTTGTCTTCAATTTTTTATTCCACATGTCGATTTATATCGTTTCGTAAACAAATTTATTGAGGAAATTATTGAAAATTAGTCTTGTTAGGCTAAATTTTGAAAATTATTGAAAAACCAACAAAAAGGCCTTGTCAGCCCAATTTTGAATGTGTTTGTTTCATATAAAAACCTAAGATGTGAAGGCCTTTTATCCATGACAAACTAGGGGTGCAAACAGACTGAATATTATCCGTCCGTATCTGAAAATTTGATACAATCCGATATATGAATATATGTACAGATACAAATATAGATTTCAATTTTAAATAATAGTATCTAAATAGTAGATATATATACCATATAGTTTAATATATATTATGAAAATAATTATGTATATATCTTAGGATATCCAATATCCGATCTGTATCCGTACGTATCCATCTAATATCGGATCCATATCCGATCCATTTGCACCCATATAACAAACCCTATCAAATTCAAGAAACCTGATACTGAGCTGATTATCAATTTGCCCAGGAACTGACATGAATAGCAAGTTATCTGCTGTGTTACAAACACGAGAAATTGCAACACAAATGCAAGCGCACAATAAAACAAAAATATTTCTTGCCAACTAATCAGGCAAGAAAGAATAATATTTCCCCCAGTATAATCAGAATGTATTGAGCATGAAAATAAATAAGCAGAGAGACTAAATAATAGAATTACCAATCAAACCCTGGAATAAGAGCATCTCAAATGGCAACAGCAACAAAGTCACTGTGTCGAATAAAACCTATATTCGGCCAGTTATGACATGAAAATATGAGCGGAGTTCATCGACACATCTACATAGTTACAAAATACTACTACAACAAGGATGTGCAATAATCTAAAATGATGTTGCAAATAAAAAATTACATAACATATTCCTCCTAGTCAATTGGGACTTCGACCTCCATTTTTATTTCAGAATTACCAAATATCTGTGCCAAAAATAAACAAAAAAATCGAGAAATTGGTGAGCCAGAAATTGTTTCTGGGATAAAATAATGAGTGAGGCTATGGTACTATGCATAGTGCATATTGGTCCGTACTATGGATCATTACCTTGATTTTCAAAGTCCAAACAATTGATCTGAACCGTTCAACATGATCTCCATGTGACAATGTGCTTGTAGATCAAATTTTATATTTTTCATAATTTGTTTACTACTTTTTAGATAGGTAGAAAATCACTTGATCTAAAGATCTATTCTAGACCATTCAAAAGTAATGATTTTCTATCTATCTAAAGAAATAGTAAATATTTTCATATGGAGGTTATGTTGAACGGTTCAGATTGACTATTTGAACTTTGAAAATCAAAATATCAATCCGTAGTATGAAACAATCGACGCTATGCATAGTACCATAGCCTCACTCAAAAATATTCTATTTCTTAAAAACCAGAGAAAGATTAGTTCAATAACAAGCACCAGGTACCGGTACAAATGATTCAAGCCATTTTTTTTTTTTTTGGTACCGTATCAGTTTCGATATCATAGTATGGCAATTTTAACTACCTTTATGAAATCAGATAAACCGAGGGATGAATCAGGTAAAAGGCCGGCTTCTTCAAAAACATGCGCCAAAACTTTCTACAAAAAGGAGATAATCGTAGCAGTTACAACTAAGATAACAGAAACAACAAATTGTCCCGTTAGAAAGCTATTAAATAAATAAATCTACTTGTTACTCTATTAAATTTGCATCTACAATTATGGAACATGCAACTCCTGTTGAAGTCAATGGAACAATTTTTTTAATTAGTTTAATGTAAATAAACAACCTTTACAATGTGATTTAAATGCCCCAATTTCTTTATTAAACAATAGTGATAGAGTTATCAAATTACAAAAAAAAAAAAAATAGGTCGATTCTGACCTGTCTTTGTTGTTCACTCATAAAAGACCCAGTTAGGTCCCTCAAAATACTTAAAATGTCATCAAATGTTACTTTCCCATTGCAATCTAAATCATAAACCTTGAAAATAACTGCAACAAAATTGAAGCATCATAAGCAAGAATTCCAGAAAACCGCTTTCTGGTATACAATTTGACAATTAAAGCAAGTTACTGGTTTTACTGACACTCTATCTTTTGCCGAGGGGTTGTTCGAGGGCTAAATGCTGATAGAAATGCAACAAACTCCTTAAAATTCAATCCATCTACCATTCGCAATAGTCTCTGGTAAAAAAAATTCATTCATTACCAGTAAAGTTGCAACATTTTCTTTGAAACCTAAAGAGGATAGATCATAAAACTAATTTACCAACCTGAGCAAGAGGATTAACTGCGAATTCAGGAACTGACATGAACTCATCAGCTGAGACGAACCCACCACTGTTTCGATCCAACTGACAGAATCTATTGTACAGAGACAGTATCTCTTGCTGAGAAACTGAAATCAGATCGAGAAAAAGATCGCAACTTTATCATAAATTTCCTCAAAAATTAACCATGGATTCAGCCAACGGTACCCAAAAAGAAATTGAAATTACAGGCGTGATTGCAGTGCTCCTGGACCTCTTCGATATCATACTGAGTGAGCATGGATGAGCTATTTCCCATTGAAATTTTGATTTGTTTTAGGAAGAAAATGTCGCACGAATTTGTTTTAGGTAGTCGCGCTAGGGTTCAGATCCCGTAAATTAACTCAAATTTAGTATGATCCGAACCGTCCGATGAGAATACGGATCAATCCTGCACGAGTTGGAATGCACAGGACTTCTTTAATAATCGTGCGAAAGAAGATCTGACGGTACTGATCTAAAATGAAAATTTGAGGTACTTTAGGATTATTAATTCAGGCGGTCTTGCCTCGTTCAAGGAGCTACGAGTGGAGCTTGGAAGTTGGAACAAACCAGAGATTTGGGCTGAGCTGCGAGAATCCAGATATTCTGTGGCTTGTAAGAACATATCATTTTGTATAGCGAACAAGGATATAAATAAAGTGACTCGCTACATTGTATGATAGTCCGTGTCAAAATCCAAAAGAAGGACAAAAGTATAACAGAGGAATTCTGTGGCATGTACAAATATATTATTTCATTTGGTGCACAGGGATAAACATGAAGTGATTCGCTACAATGTTCGATAGTCTGTGTCAGAAACCACAAAGACAAAGTATGAATTAAAGAGTATTTCTCAGTCTAAATATGTTTTTCTTCATCGGTCCTTCAAATAACCTTTGTATAAATCAATTTTAAATTTGTATTCGATTATTTTACAAGGACGGAATAAGAGATTTAAGTCTTAACCTTTGTATATATCAGTTTTAAATTTGTATTCAATTTCTTCATTGATGTCTTTTATTTTAATTTGATTGTTAATTAATTTTTAAGTTATGTACTGATATCTTTAAACTTCTAATTGGGATATAGCTATTTTTCTCATATTATTTAATGTTATTTCTTTTATTAGGTTATTATATTTTAATTTTATTTCTAATTAGGGCTGCATACAAAAGAAGCCAAAAAGAAAAAAAAAATCCAACACAAATCATAACTTAATTAAGCTACAAATTTCACCTAAACAAGAAATAGCTTAACTTAGACGATCTAATTTAGAATAACTTAAGCTACAAAATTCCAACCAAATTATGAATAACTTAACCGACCTAATTTAGAATAACTAATTTATACTTTTTATTTTAGATCTCATCCAAATACGACCTATAAGTTTTATCATTCGTCTTAATTAACCTTCAAAACATAGAAAGTGTTTTTATTTAGAATTTAAAGGTATAGACTATAGAGTCATTGTCTCATTGATATTGACAAACATAGATCAATTATATTGATTTTTGACACTTAATTTGCTGAAATTCATTTCATCCTCGTCAAGTTCATTTTTACGAGTAGTTTACACAAATTTGCAACAATGTTTGGAGATGGCAAAAAAGAATCGTAGCTTTTGGATCAATCCATGACTCGATCGTTAACATCTCATTTGTTACTAGTTTGGTTCAGATTAAACGAGTTTGGGCTGGGTTTAGCTCGCCCGTTAGATAGATTTTACGATTTGATATGATCCGTTAAATGAAAGGTTAGGGTTTACGATTTGTTGTTTTTTATTCAATATTCATGCATTTTTGTTATTCTATAAATTGCTTTGTTTGATGCTTTGTTTGATGGACTTCATTATTTATTTTTTTAATTTGTATGATAGTAGTTCAAATAAAGCTCCACGAGCTAAACGAGCCAACTCAGTCCAATTCATTTCTAACTCGATCCGATTATAAGCTAACATTTTAGCTCAGCTCCTTAATCTTAGTTCACTCTGTTATTATGACAAGTCGATCATGAGATAAATCCAGCTCGTGCTGAGTCAGCTTGTTGCCACTCCTATTATGTTATATGATAGGTAGGAAGTCAGATGTAAAAAAATGACAAGCTAAGTTTATCAAAAGCTGACAATACAAAAATTTGTGAGTTTTTTTTAATTTAGAAGAACAAATATGATACTATAAGTTTTAAAAAAGAAAATATGTAATAGTAATTTTTTTAAAGACATATAAAAGTCTCACATTTATTTAAAATGAATTCTAGTATTTTAAACCTCCATAAATACTCAATTCGGGCTTTTAAAGTTTGAACTTTTTATATTTTTAAAGAGTAGGATTAAAATATTTCGTCTTTTATGCCTAACTCATATTTTACATCTTTATATCAGTATTTTAAATTTAAAACAGTCAATTCTAATTGCTTAATAACATAATCTTTTAAAATATATTTGGAGGCCAAATTTTATATTTTTTTGACACAAAAAGCAGTGATTTTGTATCTATTTAAAAAACTAGTAAAAAATTTGTAAAGAATAAAAAATTTGATCTCCAAGCACATTTTAATATGAAAATAATGTTAAATAGTTTATATCGACTGTTTGAACTTTGTAAACAGAGATAAGAATAGGAGGCATTTGAGCCCAGCTAATTTTTAAATGTATAAAATTGTGATTCACAAAATCTAATTTTGCTGAAATTTGTTATTTAATGAATACGAAATTCTAAAAAAACCTGTAAAAATATATTACAAGTAAATCAGAATTTAGATATTGTTGAAATTATAAATATATAGCAAAGCTCATATTTTTTTTTTCTTATACAAACAAAAAGTTAATAGAATTTTTTGCAACACCGTTATTTAATTATTCAACTTTCATTACGGCCCTCAAAAGTTGGATTTTTAAATTAACGATCCTTTTTTTCCTTTCAAATTGAAAATGCATATAAATAATTTCGAATTTCTTTTAATATTGTTAGGTGTTTATTTTGAAAATTTATTATTAAATAAGAAATTTCAGCTAAATTTTTTATTCTGTCCGACAAATTTTTTTTAAACAAAAATAGTGAGAGATTGCCACGTGTTAGCGGCGGGAATCATTGCATGAGAATGCACATATAAGTGGGTCCCACAAAGATTGGAGCAACCCATGATGTGGTGCCACTTAAGCATGTGCCATGATTATTGATTCCTCAAAAGTATCTAAATTAATTACTATTGTTGTATTTCTTAAATTTCTTTTTCTTTTTTTAAGGTTTTGTCTTTTGACTCGCTATCCATCCAAGATCTTCTCACACTTCGCCATACCATCATCATCATAATCATCATCATTATTATTATTAGAGAAAATTGGTTATTTGTCACTCCAAAATTTTCAAATCTGAAAAATACTATCACAAAACTATAAATCTATATTTTTCAGTTAATTTTTAATTCAAAAAGTATAAAATTATGTATTTGTAGCAAATTTAAGAATTAACTAAATTTAGAGTAGCATTTTTCAGGTTTATAGTTCCGCGATGGTATTTTTCAAATTTGAAGATTTTGGAGTGGCAATTAACCAATTTTCTCTTATTATTATTATTATTATTTGTGTAAAATATTATTGAAAGTTCCAACGGCTAAATTACAGTGTGTAAATAGAATTACTACCACCGTACCGTTATGACTATTAAGAAAATATTGACATCGGCAGAATTATTTTTGTTTTGAATTTTGTTAGCATTCCAACAGTATTTTGAAGAAATTAATGATATTTCGTAGATGAATGTTATTAAGCAAGTATGATGATATTATAATATTTTATTTAAAAAAAATACATAACTCCACATTTTAGTGAAGAGATTAAAAAGAATGCAACGCTTCGGTCCGATTTTTTTTAAAAATAAAATTATATTAAAATATTTTAATCAAACATGTATACTGGATTGGATTTTTATGAAAAATAGCTCCACCAATCATGTGGATCGGTGGAGACAGAATTTTTTTTCTACAGCTTGCATATTAAACTGCCTTCAGGATTGATAGAGGAACTGTTTTTCATAAAAATTCAATCTAGTGTACTTGTTTGATTAAAATATTTAAATATAATTATATATAAAAAAAAAAATCCTTCGGTCCCTATTTCATAGAACTGGAGAGAAGCCAGATACCATCTCTGACTCTCTCTCTCTCTTTTCCTTTTTGTCATTTAAGCCAGATACATTGAGATACCGTGTCAAAAATAAAAATGAAGATCATAGCAATTATAAGGGACACGTGGTGGTTTGACATATAAAACAAAAGGATTGTTCCCCACACAAGCTAATTTGTTTTTCTCTATTATACATTCCATGAACAACGGGAAAATAAATATTATACTGTTGATTGAATTTTTATAAGCTGTTCCGATTAAACTTTTTAATACTAATTCATGTTTTATAATTTTCTGACACGGATACTTCCACCTCAATATAAATTAAATTGAAAATTGGTTTTGTCCAAACGACTTTAGACAAAGTCTCATCCAAAGTCTGATATAAACCGTCTGATCTGCATCAAAATATGTATAAACATTTAGATTCAAAGAACCATTAAATTTATTCATTTTAAATATGTTTGTATAAATCTCAATGCAAATCGGACGTTTAAGCTTGACTTTAGATAAGATTTTGTCCAATAGACTTTCGACAAAACCCAATCCCTTGAAAAATAATAGATAACGTCATGTCATACTATATTATATTATAGAGGGGAATTAAAATGGCTTGTCCTTTCTTGTTTTACCGTGTCTCATACTTTTTATCTGTATTTTAAAAGTTCAAACAGCCAATTCAAACTACTTACTAGGATTTTTATATTAAAATATCTTTGAAGATCAAATTTGATATATATTTTGGAAACTTTTTACTAGTTTAAAGATAGATACAAAAATTATTTTCTGAACCATTCAAAAGCATTGATTTTGATCTATTTAAAAAATAATAATATTTTTAAAAATATAAAATTTGGTCTCCACTCTCCAAACATAATTTAATATAATAATTATAAAGATCAACTTTTATGTTTGAACTTTAAAAATAAAAAAAAAAATATTAGACATGATGATGCAAATAAATATAAAATATTTAACCCTCTTCTATATTATATTATCTTAATGTAAATTGCAACAGAATATGAAAACAAAAAATGAGCACTATTTCTGGAATTTACCTGCCGACAGTCTTGGGATTTAACCTCTGTTCATTTATTCAAATTATTTATATATTTATTTATTTTTTATTTTTATTTCATTCATGATTGAACGATGGATGCGCAAGCGCAACGTGGAGTGTGTTTTTTTTTTTTTTTTTTTTTATAACTTTTTAATTCTACTTCATTTTTGAAGCTCAATTTTTATATTAAGTACGTAGATGTTATGATCCGTCAATAACTATAATTTAATTTATTAAATTTTAACTCTAAAATAAAGGAAATTTTACAATTGTGATTTAATGTGGCAATGTATTGTCATTTATTGTGTTGAAGATTGTACTTAGTTCTCTAAACACTCACTATACTATTTTGTCTTTACAATTTCTTCATATGAATCTTGCCATAAAAGCAATTAATTGATAATATTTATTTCTTTCTTTTTATGTTATTAATTACAACAAAATAAGAAATTAATTAACATATTTTCTCATTAAATATTAATTACCTTTCTATTTAAGAGAGATAAAAACAAAATAGTTTATTTTATTTTTTAATAAAGAGAAATTATAAAAAAGACAAATATTATTAATTATGAAATTTTTTTGGTCTGATTTGCTTCTATTTTTGTATTTTTCTGTTTGAATTTTGTTCCCGTAATAACGTACAGACACGATATTAGTATTATATGATGTCTGTCACTCTCTTGTGGGTGCAGTAACTCAAATTTTGATTACAGATTCCATAAAATGTACAAAATTCTTTAATATATATGTGTCAAAGCAAATCAAACCATTCTAATATAAACTCAAACTTTGAGGTACCTTAGATGATATGAATTCCTATTGGGTTCCGGTCTAAAATAGAACCTCTAAATTTAAAAATTCATGTTTACGGCTAAAATAGGATTAGATGCAATTAACCTCTAAATTAATTAAATATTGTCATTGAATGTTGTCCGTTTTGTCAAAAAAAAAAAAAAATATGTACTTGTCAGCACTTCCTTTCTTTTATTGATAAAAATATAATGCGTTGTTTTTATTAGGAATTTTAATTTCATGCTAAAAAATTTAATTTTTCTCAAGATCACTTATTCTCAAATAAACCATAATATATCATTTATACATCGAGTTTAGGAGACTAAAATGATAATTTCATAACAGAAATATAACCATAGCCTTCCTCCGTCATAATGGAACTCCAGGGGCAGAACCAAGGCTGGGGTCAGCCTGGTCCTGGCCCCCCTTGGCCCAAAAAAATACAGAAACTTTCAAAAAATATACAAATTTTTTTTTTGCTTATGGGCCCTAAATTATTTACGGCTCCTCTAGTTTTCATTCCTGGTTCCGCCACTATGGAACTCTGCTTCTAAATTGGCATTTTGAAATTGATTCAATTGTTCCCTAATTTTTGGGAATTAAATACTACAAATAAATTTATTCGACCCCTATAAATTTTACAAATTTTATAAAATGGACTCCATACTTTTCTAAAACATATAAATAAATTTGTATATACATTTAATTTTATAATTTAAAATTCTGTCTTCGTCTCTATTCTAGTTAAAAATTCCTTATATAATTTTCTTTCTTTCTAAATAATGGAAATTTGACATGTAAGTTTGGTTATGAACATTTTATTTTTAAATGTTTATGTAATATTCATATAATTAATCAATGTATTTTGTCCTGATTCATGTGGTGTCTTTATTCTCACATGTTGGTTTGGTTGCACCCATCAAGTTGCATTGCCATAATTTAATTATAAAATTGGATAATTAATCCGTAATCAAATGATATTAAAATTTTAAAAAGTTAAAACCCTTTTTTTCATCATGACATATTTTTAGCTCATCTAACTTGAACCAACTATGTGACTTGTACCACCAAATATTTCTCCACTTTACGTCATGCATACGTCAGCATTGATACATGTACGGATTTACTGATAAATATTTATGAGTTTGTAAGTTTTTTTTTTAAAGTAAAAAGGAGAGGTCAAACTATTAAACTATTTAATACCTCTGTTATTATAATAAATAATTTTTTCTATCTGAATTTTGAACTTGATAGGGCCACTTGCCGCAAGCCATAAGAGTTAGCTCTTGAACTGGACTAGGAACCAGCAAAACAAGGCTTCCTAAAGCCTTTTGATTAGATTACACGGGATGAGTCCGGAGAAGCCAAAACAAGGCTTGTTAAGGCCTTCTCGGTAAGACAATCTGACACGGAAGGTCTAGCCCAAATCCGATATCACTCCAATCTCTGTAATTGTTTTTGTATGGTTTGTTAGATAAACTGTTAGGTTTGGGTCAATACTACAAAACAGTAGAAGGTCGACCTATAAAAGGCCCAAACCCGAGCCGAAGAGAGGGTTCACAATTTTGCACATCACAATATGTCAGAAGTTAGAGTCCGAACACCTTACACACATTTCTCTTTTCATCTCGAGTCCGCCTCAAGATCATATAGCCTACCGCCTTTAGACAGAACATATCAATCTCTATGATCTCTCACACAGAAATCATGTGCTTTAGCCACTAAATCAACGAGTTCATAAGCTTTAATTTGATACTTTCAAATACACATCTTTAAAATTTTGGTAAAAAAATATAAAAAAATAGTATATGGGTTTGTACGGCGCTTTTTGTTAAAATAATTTATACCAAAATTGTAGATGTTTTGTATTGAAATTTTTCACATGGTATGTTTCCGATCTCATTATTTGATTTGTCCAATCATAAGTTCGTATCAATTTAAATGTCGTCTATTTTAACAAAATCGCACTAATTATATGTCAGTCACGTTGCATCGTGCTATATCCAATTTTGACCTAATTCAACCGACCCTCGTGCAAAATTTTAATCTATATTTGATTAATATTTTACGAATATAGTTAATAAAATATTTAACTAAATTTCGCATTTCTATTTTTGGTTTGGTAAAACAAAAATTATTTTAGTTGTTTTAAATTATTTTCAGATTTGATTAAGTTGGATTAATTTATCATTGTTTAGCTTTCGTTTAATTTTTAATTTAGATTCTTATTTTTTAGTGGTGCAAAATAAACATTTTTATAACTAATCACCTTGCCATAAATTAATTACAAAAAATAGTCATTTAGGTGGAACATAATTTTAATTATTTTCATAAACCATCATATTAAAAATAAAATATTTCACCTATTTTTCTTGACTTAAGAAATTAATAACAAATGCCTTATTCTAACTCCACAAGAAGCCCACACATGATTTTAATTTTAGGTACATTTTCATGATATAGTTGTACGAAACATATTTAAATATTTTTGTTCTCCTTTTAGGATACATGTCCTGAAAAATTAAATGTTGAACAGTAGTTGAATTTCCCAACTTATGTAATGTTGCATTAATTAATTAATTGAATTCATATGTCCAATCCAATCTTGTCATAATAAAATTTTGAAAAAATCAATAATTTATGAGGCGAGAAATTGACTAAGGAATTCAAAATTCAAACATTGGATTAGAGATGGTGACCAATCCATGACTTGTTCAAGTCCGTTTAGGCTGCTTTGCATTTTGATCCAAAATTCATAATCACAATTTGGACATGAAATTTTAGTTTGTTTAATGTTGTAAATGCTTTGGGTACAATAGTTTGTCCCTATTCCCTAACAAGTTGGCAAAGCCAAGATTTATTTTAGTATGTAAAACATACTTAAAAAAGAGAGCATGTTATAAATATTGATAAATTAGTTTATACTCGTAAAATATTTCACAATTTTTTTTTATAAATAAAAAACTAACATATCCCTTGGATAAGTTAAAATATTGATGAGTTCTATTTATAAAAAAAATATAAAGTTAAACTAACTTTCCATCTGAATATTTCTCCACGAGAATATACGTGTATTTCAAAATATCAGAAAAATGAAAAAAAATATTAATTTGTCAGAGGCATAAAATCCAAGATGTTTAATTGTTTTAGATAATGTTAACATGTTTGTTTATTCAAAAACCGTTTCTCTTCTTCTTTTGCATGTAACTTATATAATTTTTTTTTTTTGTAAATACAAGCACTAAATAGACCATCTTCCAGTTATTAAAAAAAAAAATCAAGTTATTTGGACTTGCAAAATATTTGATCATAATTTACTGATATTGTTATATATAAAAAATCACGTCTCAATACATTTACAATTTTTAGAAATATAATTATTTAAAAAAACAATCAAATTCTTCTAGACTTGAAAATATTTTATCATAAAATTTGTGATATTATTGTAAATAAAAATCATGTCTCAATAATCAGTTATGTAACAAAATTTTAGAAAATTTCATGTGTTAACAATTAGGTACATATAGCAATTTAGTCCAATATATTTTTAGAAATAAAATTAATAGAAACCGTTACTAACAAGTTTTGGAGGGAACTTCCCACTTTCCTTTCAATCCCATTTTTCCCAATTCAACACAATCAAATAAAAAACCACCAAAAATCTCTACAATTTTGCATCAAATTCGTTTCTTTTCTCTTCCTGGAGGCGCTCAGATCCCAAAGCAACCGACGCATCAAAATTAGGGTTTCTTGTTCATTCATTCATTCATCCCGTACAAGGTCAGATTTTGTCTCCCGATCTGTCTCTTTTCTTCTCAGTTTCTTTCCCAGTAACTTCTATTTTATGCTTATTTTATCAGTTCTCTTTGCACGATTTCTGCTGTTATTGAATTGATTTAAGTACTAATTTTAATGCTGTCGTACGATTTCTCCTTTGATTCAATTTGTATTTGTTAATTTGTCTCGGATACTGTCTCTCAGAAGGATTCAATTTTCAATCTGCAATTCCCTGTACTTGTTGTTTAATTTTTTTTACTGAGCCTATTAAATTTTATCAGTACAGAGATTATAAATATTAAGAACTTAGTAGAGATCTCAAAAAGTCACAGTTTGACCGAATACATCACAGCACGACACAATATGCGTGTCATTCCGTGTCGTGACCATTAGCATGACGTGATTATTTTAAAAAAAAATGATATGATACTGTACGTCATACAAAATATCTGATCACAGCACGGTACGGCATGTGTTCACGTATAATTAGAACCAAATGTAACTAGTTATATTTAAATACATTACGTGTGGTCAGAGTGTAATTAACATGCTGTGACTATCATTTCAAATTCGGCCATAGCACGACACGTATAATACTGTAGGTTTTTAGAACCCAACTTATGAGGATGTATGAGCAAAAATTCTTCATTTACATTTTGTAATCTTTTGTTATAATGATTACGAGTATTTCGTTCCTTGGATTTTTCTTGATTTAATCACGTGTTGGTAGGAAAAAGACAAAATTTTACTGTAATTAACCTTCAGAAAAATTCATTGTATACAGTAAAAAAAGAATAATGCAGTACATGTTTCTGATTTTTTACTGTACTAGGTAATAATTAATTTATCATGTGCTTTCTCCGTTGTTTCCTATGACAGTATTTTAACACAGCAGTTCTAGCTTCGTGCAGTGCAAGGACTATAAGATCAAAACAGCACTGCATATGGTTCGTGCGCTGCATGAAGGTGAAACAGATCTGTTAAAATATTTAGCAAAAAAATAATACCTACCTCCTACTCTTTACACGTGGATCGTTTTGACAATTATCAGAATCTCCGCCGCTTGATGTAATAAAATAATAATTTCATTTAGGCCCTCCTTATTTTCACTATTTAATAATTGCTGTGCGGGGCCACTTGTGTTGCACTTTTTTAGGGCTTATTAGGACCCATATTTGGTGCTGGAATACAAAACTTAATCCACTAATTAATGCATCATAATTTTGTTCAGAATTTTCAATTAATTGCAAATTTACTTTTTCAAGCATATATTAAATGAGCTTTTAATGATTACATGTTAATCTTTGCTTGGAATTTAATGTTAACAAAAGAGTATTTTTGTGCTTAATAGTTGTTCCTGAACAACCATATTGCTAAAAAAAAATCTTATGTGAACCCAACAACTAACTAAAAATCAGTGCTGTAAATAACGGTATGCGCTTGTTAGACGGACATAGTATTGTCAAATGATTAATAAAAAATAATCGAAAATAATTGGCTATAATAAAAAATAATCAGCCAATTAATCGAAAAATTCGTTACAGTTTGATCGTTGCCAACAACAAATTGGCCAAAATGGCCTTTTTACCATACTGCTAAAAAAAAAATATTATGAGAGAAAACCAAAATAGTTTTTTATCTCAATATAAAAAAGCAGGTTAGAATATATTGACTTAGGAACATTTTATTTACTGGTATTGGATTATCCCCAGGTGGAGCAGAGCAGCTGTAGCCTGTAGGTGTTGTCTTTGGCCATTCCCCCATGTTTTTTTCTCAAATTTACCCTTTGTCAGTTAGCAAATTTTACTTTTTTTACTGTGGTCCTCTTATTCTCATTTAATGCCACTTCTTTCCAGTGCTGATGCATGCCCCTCTTTTGTAACAGTCTCACCAAACCATGGCTCTCTCGTGAGAAGCTCTCTATGTGACAGCAAAGAGCTCAGAGAAAACCTTCTCTATTCCCTGTTCCCTCTCTCTCTCTTTACAGTACTCTTCTTTCTTGCCCATTCCTTTTGTAATTTTGTTGTACCAATTTCCAACTGGCGGCGGTACTGAATTTTTAGAAGTCTAAAAATAGTGTTGGTATGTAAAGATTTCTTCTTTTAGCATTGTTTATGCAGTTTAATTTAGTTAGCATTATTTTTTTTTTCTAATTATGGGTCTTCTATAAATGGCAGTTTTAAAGTTTTATAAGAAAAATCAATTGAGTTTCAATTTTCAATCTCAACAATGGATTTCCCTGCAAGTGATTCTACGGCAACTGCATTGCGGCACAAAACCGTGAAACCGGAGAATATTGCACGAGCACCTCTGCTCCTGTCAGAGAAGAACAGTTCTGCGATGGGCCCCGCAATGCGCAAGGCCACGGCTCGAGAAGTTTCTTCTAGATACAAATACATCGGTGCAGGTGCAATTGGCCCGCAAACTTCCTCCAAGTTGAACCCCACCACCACCCCGAAACGATATGCATCTCCCGTCACCTGCCGTAGTGGCAAAGGCATTCACTCAGGGGGTCCCCCTCTTCCCAAGCGGGCCCAGTCGGCAGAGAGGAGGCGCCCTACACCACCTCCTTCCTCCCCTTCTTCTTCTTCCTCATGTTCTTCTTCTTCTTCTTCGGGTCCTGCAACCCCTATTGGTGTCACAGATTTGGAGATTCGTAGTGCTTCCGGCCACGCGATGTGGCCTTCCATGCGTAGACTCTCTGCGTCATTTCAATCAGAACCCATTTCAATCCCTACCAATAAAAATTCTTATTTGGACCAAAATAGAAAGAAGACACCTCTAAAAACTAGAAAGCTATCAGATAAGCCGGTTTTGACCCGGCCAAGCCCGGTACGTGCCAGACCGACACCTGTACAGTCAGCACTAAGTGCCACGTCAGCAGCGGCAAGACAAGGGAAGCAACTGAGGGGGAAACAGATAGAAGATGCACACCAGTTAAGGCTAAATTACAACAAGCTCTTGCAATGGCGGTTTGTAAATGCACGTGGGGCCGAGGCCGTGTCAGCACAGAAAGAGGTTGCTGAGGTAAGAAAAGAAACTTGTACCACTTTGGCATTAGAGAAAACTTTAATGGACCACTTTGCAAAGGTACCAAATGGCCATGTGGAAATTTGGTGAAACTTGGAATAATTCATGATATAAACACATATTGATAGTATATTCATTTAATGGATCTCAAGCAGGGAACTCTGTATGGTGTATGGAATAATTTATCAGGCTTGCGTGATTCGATTATTAGCAAGAGGATGCATTTGCAAGAGCTAATACAAGAAGAGAAACTACAATTAGTCTTGAATGACCAAGTAAATATATTTTACCAGAAAAGTAAAAATTAAAAATTTATCAAATTTGTAAGCACAACCTAACTATAAATGTTTTTTTTGTGTGATCTAGATTGGATACCTTGAGCAATGGGCTCTTTTAGAGAACGACCACTCCGCTTCTCTATCAGGATCTATTGATGCTCTTAAAGCGAGTACATTCCGTGTACCTGTCACGTCCGGTGCCAAGGTATGGAATTGTTGCCAGAGAAAATATCTATATTTTAAATTTGTTATGCTAATATATATATTTACAAATATTAAACAGTCAAATCTCAAAGGAAGCTAATTAATGCCTATAAATAGGAACCTTGTAGAAAAATTTGTTAACATTACTAATGGAAAGTTATTTTAATTGCTTATGCAGGCAAATTTACATGATGTTAAAAATGCCGTTAGTTCCGCCATTGATGTCATGCAATCAATGGGTTCATCGGTTTGTAGTTTGTTAGACAAGGTATAACATTATTATTTTTTCTTTCTTTTTGGCTCTATAAACCCAAATTTGCGGCACAAATTTGATTTTTGGTATGAAATTCATGTATGACAGGTAGAAAGTAGAGGATCTTTGGTTTCAGAACTTGGTACCTTAGCGGCACAAGAGAAGGCTATGTTAGAGGAATACCGAGACCACCTTTCCATAATAACCCAATTACAGGTACGCTTAAAACTCACAATCTTAGATTCTGGTACCAAATTTTATATATGTTCCAATTAGTTCATCTCAATTTTTTTTTCGCTTTGTCTTGCAGATACAAGAATCGAGTCTAAGAACACAACTCATTCAATCGAGATCGTGATGTGGTTTCGAAGCTAACAACTTAGGCATAGGAGGATATATAGAACTAAGTTTCAGTAGGATTTTTTATTTTTTTGCACATTTGTTTTACCACATGTTAATGGCTCTTCATATTCTTTCCCAATGTAATTTTATTACTACTGACATGGAAAGAAAATCGTAGCAATAGTTGAATGGAATATCTGAGGTTGATCGATAGAGCTGATAGAGGCTTATTGGTGATTTCAATTTATCTCCTTTTTTTTTCTTTTTATTTTCATCTTTTGGTAAATTTCCTTTTTCAATATTGATGGGCGTTCATAATAAAAAATAAAGGTATTGACAGAGTAGTTTCGCTTGATACAGCGAACGAGTCATAGAAGTGCTGTTTGGGCTCTATTGTTCATGCACTGCATGAAGAAAAAATAGCTCTGTAAATATCTTTACCCATCAAAAGTTCAAAACCCGGGTTATACTGTAGGCACGCTTTTATTGCCTTTTAAATGGTACAAGTAACAAGATTAATTTAAAAAAAAAAAAAATCTGGTAAAAGATTTATTGAACTATCTGAATTTTAATAAACTGATACTGGTGGAATATAGAATCAAACAGTACTGAGTCCTGACATGTGAGCTGTTTGTTGTTTTAGGAGCAGCACTTCTTCTCATTTCTACTTAGAAAATACCTAATATATTATTAGTCAATATATCATAAAGAATCCTTAAAACTATAACTTGGTTTCTTTAATTGAAACAGATCACACAAAACAGAGATGCATTGTTCCTTGCACTGTCTCACAAAAACTTACAGCATTTAACAAAGCTAAATGAATCCATCAAAAATCAACCATTTACTAGAACCAAAATAATACAACATAAAAATCAACAATTTATCCCACACTGCCTGACATCGGGTCCCTTCGCCTTCACCACAAACGGGTCGATCCTGACCCACAACAAGGAAAATATCGAAGCAAGGAGAATCGACCAAATAATGACAATGGTCGGTGTGCGGTTTTGCCGTCCCATAAGTCCCTTGAGGAAAGGATACAGATGCACAATCACCCAGAAGGAGAAGAACAGCTTCCCGAAAAGCGGGCCCCATGACTGGTATCCATTGTTTATCGCGTCTGATATACCGGCAACGACTCCTATAATGTTTATGATCAAAAGAGTGGTTGGGGGGATAAGTAGAGTGGTCCATTTGAAGGCGTAGAGTTCGGCAAACTCATCATCTTCATCTCCGGTTGCCTTTGAGGTGACAGTAAAATTTGTGTCGATACCGGCAAGAACCTTGAGAAGGCCCTGAATGACCGCAAAAAGATGGGCTGAGACACCACCAATGACCCAGAATTGCTCATTACGCCACCACTCCTCGATGCTCACGCCGCTCCATCGCAACTCCAAAATGCCGGTTGCGAAGATCGATATAAAGAGGGTGATGAAGAAGAGACTCGCGAATGTGCTTATCTGGATACGATAATCACAACCATGAAATGGTTCAGTTGTTAGATTCATTTAATTTAATGGTGTTTGAACCGATCAACATGATCTCCATACAAAAATGTACTTGTAGATCAAATTTTAAATTTTGAAAAAATATTACTATTTTTTTAGATAGGTAGGAAATCATTTGATCTAAAAATTCTAGACCATTCAAAAGCAGTGATTTTCCTACCAATCGAAAAAATAGTAAAAAAAATTAAAAAAATGTAATTACATTTTCATATGGAGATCACGTTGAATGGTTTAGATTAACTGTTGAACTTCGAAAATGAAGATATTAATCTATAGTACGGGCCAATCCGTGCTAGACATAGTACCATAGGCTCACTCTTATGGAAATATGTATTCTGAAAGAGAAACTAACCGTAGGCATGATGAACTTTCCGGTGAGGAGACAAACAGCGGGCAGCGTACAATAGGCCAAGAGAGGAAGTGCGGTAAAGGGGTAGATTGTGGTGTTGACATACGCAAACCGCTCGAGCCACTTGAGCTGTCCTTCTTTGTACCCGTACAAGAGAGGGCTGTGCCGGCTGAAAAAGATCTCAACTGACCCAAGGGCCCACCTCAGCACCTGGTTCAACCGATCTGACAAGTTGATCGGGGCTGAACCCTTAAATGCCGGTCTTTTTGGCATGCAGTAGATCGACCTCCATCCACGGCAGTGCATTTTAAACCCGGTCAAGATATCTTCTGTGATCGAACCGTATATCCAACCCAACTGCATTTTTTAGATGATGAAATCAGGATAAATTTTTCCTTTAGATTATCTCTCTGTATATTTCATGCTTAATATATGTTCTTTTAGTTTAGTTTGTGAGATATTACCTCCATCCCCCATTCGGTTTTATCCTCATAACCGCAACTTATGACATGAATAGCCTCTTTGAGGAGGGCAGCGGGGCTTGACGAAGGTGGGACCCCACCATCCTCCATCAGAGTTGAAGTAACAAATGCTGCCGATTGCCCGAATCTCTTCTCAAAGTTCATTTGTGACATCAACATCTCCTTGTCATCATTTTCCATTCCTACAATATAATTAAGATTCAATCAAATTAAATTTTCTGATTAGGCCAAGATTAGCCAAAGCAGTGCTCAATTAACTTCTCAATTGCCAACTGTACAGTTGCAAAATATACTGGTTTTCACTCCATCAAATTCCACTGTAAAAAAAGAATATTATTTCTTTCATATGTTAAGGATTAGTAAGTTAATTACCTCCGTCGACTATGCTTTGTGGGAGACCGTCTTTGGATAGCTTGTTCTTCTTGCGGCCGAAGCAGGGGCAGCAGTCACATGTCACCATCTTTGGGCGTTTCGGGCCCTTTGGAGGCTTGTATCCATACAATGCCTGTCGCCTAAACACGCAACCCGTGCCGACATATACCGGGCCTTGGATGCCATCAAGGCCCTTCATATTAATCTACATCAACACAAATGCACCAAATTTGTTTAGATCAGAGTACCAATTGGGACAAATACTGTACAGTTAATGCCAGTAGTGTTGATTTTGGTAATTTAGTAGTTTGGCTTACATCGAAAAAGACGGTGTTTCGGTTGGCATATCGATCATTGGTATCTATACCATCGAATCTCTGGGGAAATTGGACATAGCACACTTTACGTCCGACTTGGGGATCCATTAAGAAGCACATTGCTTCTCTGACAGCCTTGCTGTTGTTTATGTAATGGTCACAATCCAAGTTGAGCATGAACGGCGCATTTGTGAGCACAGCTGAGACACGTATCTACACAACATACAGAAAAAAAAATCAATGTCAGAATATAGTTCCCATACAGGGGCAGAACCAGACTTTCAAACTATGGGGTGAATTATATAAAATTTTCATGTTAGTATGGGGTCAATTTCACAGTATTCTTAGCATTTTATTCTAAACTATATAGAATATCATGTAGAATCACAGAAATTTTGAAAATGAATGTCTGTAGTCGGCATTACCAGTCAATACCACGAATAACTATACTCGATATTACCAGATAACATCATTGTTTGTGTAACATTTTTGCCACTTCCGTTCTTTTCTTTTCTTGTCTCTTTGTTTTTGGTTTATATTCAGGATTGAGTGAGCTTTAAAACATCAAAGTTAAAACTATTATTCTACTTGTATCAGTCAATAATAGAGCAGTATTTGCGTTGCTATACTTTTAAGATGCAATTTGAGCATCTTGAGCAGAGAATTAATAGTATCAGAAAAGGAGCACATATATACCAGAGCATTCATGGCACCAGCCTTCTTGTGATGTTGGAACCCGGGGCGTTTCTCACGAGAAACGTAAACGAGGCGTGGGAGCTCGTTGCCTTCTGTGTCGTGGCCCCCGCTGTGCCCCAGAAACACTTGGATCATGCCGGGATGGTCGCGGGTGTTGTTACCGGGCCATGGTGTGCCGTCTTGCATGATCCACCCTTCTGCCGGCGCCTTCAACGCTTTGGCAACAAGCGCATTGATCCTCACCTTGAATTCTTCATATTCTCTCTGATAAAAATTAATAAGTTACTTCAGTATTAGTATTAAAAAAATTAGTATATCTATTTCATAAGTGATATGATGCTGATTTTCTGACAAATGACCATGTCTGATAACCAGGGATATAAATTATGCAGTAAAGAGTTTATTTTTATTTAGAAATTGTACAGCACATGTTATGAAATTAAGTTGAAAAGTGCATCATGATTATATTATGACATATCCATGTCTCTGTTTTTTGTAAAAAAAGAATTGATAATATCTCATTTTGTAACATAGGTTGTACACTGTTTGTCACAATAAGGTAATATATTGCTGATTTTCTGACAAATAACCATGTCTGATAATCAGGGATATAAATTATGCAGTAAAGAGTTTCTTTTTATTTAGAAATTGTACAAAATATGTTATGAAATTAAGTTGAAAAGTGCATCATGTTCACATTATGACATATCCATGTCTTTATTTTGTAATTGATAATATCTCATACGTTATACATCTTTTAATAATTCCATTATATATATACCTTCATTGCGCGCCTCTCCTGGACAAAAGTCGGCTGAACCTTGTCCTTGAGATAATCCACTTTCCGAGAGAAGTAAAACTCGGGTGCTCTCGGTTCAATTTGGAACTTTTTGCAAAAAGGCACCCACTTTCTTGCGAATTCAGCGGATTCTGAGAGGGCTTCAAAAGTGAGCATCGATGCACCATCATCTGACACGTAGCATGACACTTTGTCCACTGGGTAATCGACGGCCAGGATTGAGAGCACTGTGTTAGCCGTCACGAGAGGCGGCTCTTTTAGAGGATCGACAGTACTGACAAATATGTCTACTGATGAAAGCATGGAGGGTTCACCTTCCCTCTCATATCTGAAAATTAATAACAGAATGGTTTAGTCTGCTGTACAAAAATTTAAACATAATCAATATGATTGTTTTTCCAACTGAAAAATATTTGCTTGGAAAATAATACAACCTTAGAGAGAGACGATCGAGATACGTTTCACGTTCAATCGGGAACCACTTGGGGAACTGATCGAGAATCCATGAAACAGCAAACCAAATCTCACAAATGATAGAGGTAAGCCACAGGCCGATAGCATCATGTACCGGATGCATGATACGGTACCGGAGAAAGAATGCAAGGATCGCAAGCCGAAGCACAATAACCATGCGGTACGGGTTAATCTTGCTTGAGGCTATGGAGACTTTTCTTGACAATGGTTGTCTTGCCTCATCACTCCTGCATGCAAAATTTGTGTTATTTTAGAAAAATACATTAAAACCACAGAATTTCTTGTATGATCAAAATGAGAATTGCAGTATAACTCTGTCGAATGATGAATTATATGATAAAAAAAGCCATCACATACTTTCTCTGTTATCCAACCCTTTTGTATTAAAGTGATTTTGTTCTATCTTTTATCTCTTCTTCAAAAAATCATTTGTAATTTTTCTCCATCTATTCTCTCCTTCAGAAAACCATTTTTCATTTTTAATTCTCTCCTTCAAAAAGACATTTTTCATTATTTATTTTTTTAAAACCGAACAAAAATTGGTGTGGAAATTTTTTAGAATTATGTATATTGGCTAGTTATTCCGACCTATTAAAATCAACACTGACATTTCACAAAATATGTGTCTATTTACATGGAGTAAATATTGATAATTATTATGTTTTTTATTGAAAATATTTTTAAGACTTTCAATTTACTTCACTGTGAATCAATCTCAACCGTAAAAAGAAACCGAAATTATATATTTACAATGGCATGTCGGGATCGACATCTTCCGGATCTGCACCAAGAAATCCTTGCTTTGATTTCCAGTCATCCATTCTTTCTTTCCATCCTCCCTCTTTCTTGTCATCCCAACTTGTGCTCCCTTTCATATATATATAAAACAATAGTTTTTTAGCAAGATAATACAAAAATAATGGACTTCATTAAGATACAACCTTTTTTTCCCTATAAATTAAAGAGCTACTATTTTATTGCACTTTGTGTTGTTTAAAAACCAAAATGTGAAGTACAAGTTTTAACCTAAAATACAAAAGAAGATTAATTTCTTGGACAAGAAAAGGTACTAACCGGCTTCCGAAACAGGATATGGATGGATCCGCTTGTGGAGGGAAGAGGATTGTTCGGCAAAGCTATGACCGTTAGACATCATAAGTTCACCACTAACCTGAATTATATATACAATCAATAGAAGTTACAGATTTATTACAACAAAAACTGATGCTAATTAATCTTCCGATGAAATTATTGGTGTCGAATATTTCTTACTAACCGGTATGGAGCGAGTACCGGTGATGATTGGAGGGAATTGAGGAGGGTTACTTTCAGTATCTTCCGGGCCTCTGCCGTAACTCATTTTCCCATAAAGCATGGCCTCAGTAATATGCTGGTTATCATGTGTCTCATGCTTGTTCTTATCATCATCCATGTTGAACTCGTGCTCCAAGTCGTCAATGTCTTCCTCGTCATCATCTCCCTCAACTCTCGGGCTCCCTTCAAATATCAAAACAAATTTTTGTTTCAGCTACCGTATATTTATATTTATATTTATATATATTATAAAATGGCTTAGAACAATGGGTGAAATGGAGAGACGCCATACCCTTGAGGCGCTTGTATCGGGTTCTGCACTGTGGGCAGAGTTGTGTTCCTTCTCTTCTCTCATACTCATAACATGGCCTACACACTGGAAACCCGCACTCGTTGCACGCAATGAATAATTCGCCATCAACTGTCAATCCAACTCCATCGCCACATATTTCACAGACTTGACCACTCAATGACTTCACCGGCTTGGGCTGCACATATCAACGAAGGAGAAAAATAAACCAAAAATTAATTCACATACACTTAAATTTACAACTATAATCATTGTTCACGATCGAAATTCGCCAATAAAATGAAATGTTTATTACCTCTTCATGGCCACGGATCAATACGAGTTCGTTTCGGTTGTGAGAACCGGCGACCAATCCTGCGCCAGCCTCCATTTCGGATAAACAAAACAAGTACAAACCAGTATCAAATTTGGGTTTGTTAATTTGTGTGTGAATGAGATGAATGAAGCTTGCTTCTTCTGGGGCTTTTCCTAGGGTTATATGTAGAAAGGAAGGCTATGGTTTTTGGTCTTATTCATGCACCTAATATTTGTTTGTTGAATAGGTGATGGAGGAGGTTGGGGTCAGGTGCTGAGTCTATGTTGCCACAAAGCTAAGCGACCTCTCTTCACTCAACCCATCTGTACATTCCTTTTCCCGCGCTATTTTCAAACATACCTCTTTCAAAATTAGGTACAAAATTTCCCTCATAAGGGGCACCTCACCTTTCTCTTTTTTATTTTTTATTTTTTTTAAACTATTGTAATATTATTTATTCTAATTTGACCGATTTTTATTAGCATTTAAACAAAAAAAAACTGATAATATTTGGATGAAATGTCCTATTCTAGCTCACAGATACTTTTTCAGGAAGCGTTTTTCTCTCAGATAAAACAGATGTTTTTTTATTTTTTAACATCAATGTTTGAGATAAACTTTTCCTCAGAAAATGTTTTATATATTGCACTATTATACAAACATAATATTTTGTTAGAATAGCATTTATATGTTACTACTGTACAAATTAATAATATTATTGTTTAAGAATATGATTCAAATAATATTTGTGCTACTTCAAATTAATAGCACAAAATCAATATCTTTTTATGCTATTCAAATAGTATTATTTTCGTAGTATTCTCAAACACCAACCGAAACAGTACTATTGTTGCTTCAGGTTTTTCTTTTATATAATTTTTGAAAATCAGTGTTTTCATTAAATAAAATAATAATAAAAAATTCAGAAAAAAACGCTGATTTTCAAAACTTCTAAAAAATAGTAAATTTTTTTTCAAAAAATATAAAATTTGGTCTCCAAGCACATTTCAATATGAAGAGCATGTTGGAAAGTTCAGATTGACTATTTGATCTTTGAAAATGGAGATATGAGCGGAAATTCAAACACCCACTTTAATTCCCAAAGCATGGTAGCATCACTATATATATAGAGGTTGGCTAATATCAAAACGTTTGTTCCGGAGCCATAGTGCAACCAATTAGTTTTCTTATTTTCAAACTTCAATTGGTCTATCCAAACCGTTAGAAATGATCTCTATATTAAAATATGCTTGGAGATCAAATTTTACATTTTTTGGAGTTCTTTTACTATTTATTAAGGTAGTTTTAAAATTGCTGATTTTAATAAACAGTGAAAAATTTCTGGATTATTGAAAATAGTTATTTTGAAACTGATTTAATAAATAGTAAAAAAGATTCAAAAAATATAAAATTTGGTCTCCAAGTACAATTTTATTATAGATTGAATGTTGAACGGTTTGGATTGATTGATTAGACTTTGAAAATGTAAAAACCAAAGTGTTTGTTCCACTATCTAGGAACAAACGTTTTGATATTAGCCAACCTTACCAATTAGTTTTTCTATTTTTAAAGTTCATTAGATGTGATCTCTATATTAAAATATGCTTGAAGACCAAATTTTACATTTTTTGGAATTTTTTTACTATTTATGAAGGTAGTTTAAAAATTGCTAATTTTAATAAATAATAAAAAATTTCTGAATAATTGGAAACAATGATTTTAAAACTGGCTTAATAAGTAGTAAAAACATTCAAAAAAAATATAAAATTTGGTCTCCAAGCACATTTTATTAAAGATTGAATGTTGAACGGTTTGGATTGATTGATTGGACTTTGAAAATGTAAAAAAAAATTATCAGGAAATTTTTTATATAATAAGTTCTGAAATTATTAGGGATATGTACAAAATCACTATTTTTAGATAATTTTGGACCATCCAAAACAGTGATAATTTTGCACAAGCACTTTCCTTTTTTGCCCTTTAAAATTGATTCCTTTTACGTTTCATGTTGCTGACTTGTCCCCTAATGTTTTTGACTTTTTGTTCTTTGTTACTTTTTCTCCAATAATGAATCCAATTTATCCTGATATTTTCGCCATATTTTTCTTCCAAGATATGATATACATAAAATAAATAATAAAATTATTGATAAAGGAAACAATATAATGTGGAGTCTCGCTACTAATGTTTTAGTGTCATTTTAAATTATATAACACCAATTTCAAAACTCATCAAATCGATTTCAAATGGTGAATTTAAACCGTTCAAACTGATCTACTTCATTAGTTGTGTATTTACATGCAAAATTTATAATTTTTAAAATTTATTTAGTATCAAGTCAAGCGGTCAAATATCGAACTCTTTAAGTTAATTTTAATGCATTCATTTTTCAATATTTTTTTATCATTTTATTTGATACTAAAATAACGTGAAAAAAATTATTTTTTTTGTATGTAAATGCATTACTTACAAAGTAAATCGTTTTGAACGGCTTGAGTTAGTTGTTTAAAGTCTAGCCAATGAGTTTGAGAGTTGGTCTCATCAGTGTCATACTAGCTGGACTCGGTATTATGCATTTCAATTTTATTAGAAAAAATATTACGCATTTCAATTATATCTGTGATGAATAACAAATGTAAATAAATAATATATATGTATTAAAAAAATTACTGATTATAAATTAAACTTAGACTGAATCGATTAAAAAAACATCTACAATACATTTCATATTTGAATATATAGTACCAAATTAAAGCATGTACAACAGATCATGCAAAGCAAATAATCCCCGTTCATAATACAATTTATCAAAGTTTTGATAAATCATGACAAAAAAAGTAGTATAAAGGTCATGAATTATATTCAGTGTATATATATATATATTCATTTTGCTTATTAAGATCAGTGAAATATTTCACAAATAAAATTAACCGAATGCGATAATCAGGATTTAGAATAGATTGTTGATGAATTTTGATTTAGAATGGATAAATAACAGATTGTACTACAAATGTTCAAGTACAAAAAAGTAATAAACAATTTAAAATGGTAAAAAAAAAACAAAATTAATAACTAAACTACATATATTTGGTATTGATAATATTCAAGAAAAAAAATTCCAGCTGAATTTTAAATATACAACCTTCCACAGAAAGGGAAAAAAAAACCACCTTAGAAACTACAACAAATATGATATCAGTTCTCCTTTTTAAGGTTAAGTTATTCATATCCATATTATCACATTTTATGAGCATATAATATAAAAACGTATAATTATATTATAAAATTAAATAGTTTTTTTTAGTAAATTAATTAATTTAACACACACACGCAAAATGATATTTTGCATATTTAAAAGAGTAATAGGGACTTTATAATGAAACAACAAAAGAGTATAACCACAAGCATGCAATTAATTAAAGAGACATTAAACAAATTATAGGCAAAATAACGACTGAGGTTGATCGACAAATGGCTCTGAGCTTGTACACTAAGTCATAATTTTTGGTTGCTTGACATGTACATTGGTTTGGTTGTGCCAGAGTAGCAATCTAACAATATACCTCTAGTTTAATATTGAACAAACTTGTCACAGTATAGTGAAAGATAAGCAAGGAATTTATAATAGATTCATTGTGGTAGTATGGAGAATCATACCCATGTGGTGAGTCATTTATAGCAATACTAGCACTAGCAGCTATTATTTCTAGAAAAGAAATAAATATTTATTAATAAACTATATATATATATATATATATATAAGAATTTAGATGATAAGGAATGAGCTGTACCAAATATGAGGTTATTTTTGGAAATTTGGCAAGGAACTGCATATTTGATGTGGTTTCTTGTTCGGGAGCTACATAAAATCACATTTGTAAATGAACCGTAATATTGTTGTTTTGAAAAAATAAGTAATGAAGGCTGAAAAAAATAGAGACATAATATATATAAATGTGTTAATGAAATAATTTAATGTAATGACAACCGCAACTAATATGTAGTTTCTTAGAAAAAACATCACAAAATATGCAGATCAAACATGCAACACTATGACATGCTAAGGAACTACACCAAATATGTGGTTCCTTCCATACCATCTAAATTTTTTTTGCCATTTCTTTTATTCAGTAAAAGATATTTATTTATTTTCCAAATTAAAAAAAACTGAATTAAACAAACACTGAAAAAAAAACATTGTATATGAGACACAGGATATTAGCACAATGGATCCTTGACATTCTGTCTTTTAGGTGAGGATTGAGGGGCCCAGCACCATCTTGATCTTAACACACAGAAAACACATTGTATAGTTAATTAAAACAACATTTATATGTGATGATGACAGCCTTGTTATAAGAACCCAACATCTTATTTGCTTTGAAATATATTTAATAGCTAAAATCCTACATAGGTACTTTTCTTCAAATTGTATATTTTCTATCTGTAATTGTGCAGTTATGTGTTTATATCATGAAGTACTTTGGAAATGACTTCTTTAGTTCTTTCACTTTCGACAATGCTTAGGCAATTTTAATTTTGTCATTGTATAAACTGAATTTTTTTTAGTTACCACCTTAACACCGCATCAGAGAAAATTCAAAACTTGACATGTGTGCGAACTGGATCTGCGCACCATTTTTGACGCATGCCAGATCCAGTCTGGGCACTATTTTGGTTTTTTTTTCCTGTTCTGTTCTCTTTTTTCACATAACAATAGACTTTTGGTGGACAAACCAAATTTGGCTAGATTTTAATTTTCAAAAAAGCAGTGGTAAGATCAGAATGTTGAAAGTTTGGAGTGGTAACTAAGAAAATTTCGGTCGTATAAAACTATAATTAATGTTCATCCCGCAATGTTATAAATCGTGACACAATACAATTAATATGGACTGTAAGAATTTCTTAGAATTTTTAATTATAGATTTGATAAAACATATTTGTATTTGCTTGTAATAATAACAACAATAGTTCTTCAAAAAAAAAAAAATATCTTCTTAAAAAAAAATAACAACAATAGTAATGATTTTGCTCAGCCGAATCATTCGCAGCCATATAAACATAAAGCCCAAGGCCCAAGTCTGTAGCCTGGTCAAAGAAGCTTAAATTAGTGGGCTTAATATAGGCCCAAACCTATGATTTCAGAACTGACATAAATAATTCTACACAAAGTTTAACCTAGAAGCCTAGTCAAACAATAAAATTAGATGTCACTGTTGCATCAACGATTTTTAAAATGATTTAATAAATAGTAAAAAAATTCTAAAAAATATAAAATTTGGTCTCCAAACACATTTTAATATAGAGATCACATCTAACGGTTTGGATCAACTTTTTAGACTTTGAAAATTAAAAAATAACTTGATTGCACGGAACCTAAAAAATAACTGATTTAATATTAGCCTACCTCTGTATATATCCAGCATATGTTTTTTTGTAGTGTCAAACCGTAAATGTTATGGAGTCCATATCATGTACAAATTTGTGCCAGATATCCGAATTATGAAAGCTATATATATACCAAGAAAGTAGAAATTAGAAACGATAAAAGAAAAAAAAAATTCTGACAATAGTCCGGGACAAATCCAAATGCTACTATGTTAAGAACTTAATGCTGTACAAAGACATTTCTTTGATTGATCACATGTCACAATCCGACTTGACATGAGTCTGGTTAACTTAAAAATTCAACCTGATCCGAACCCGAATGATCCAAAAATTCTACACAACCTGAAGCCGGGTGATAGGAATTAAACTTGAGAAAAGTTAATATATTACACATATATCAAAGAGGAATTTGACAAGCAACATAAAATTCTGTACAGGTATCGATACAGAGTAACATTTTAACAGCTTGTGATGGATCTTCTATACCCTATTTACTGTATCTATCTGCATACTAGATTGCTTAAAATTTACCTACCTTTCCATGAGTTAACCACCTAGCTAATTTAAAATTGGATATTTTAAAAATTTAAATCATTGATAATTTTTAGAGCAGGCAGTGTGTTGCTATCAAATCTACTTATCTTGTACACTCTGTTTGGATGTAATACAAGGCCTACGGGAATGTTTCTTTGCAAAAAAATAGAGAAAAGAAAAAAAAAAAAAAACCACCTAGCTAATTAAATTAAATTTATTGATCGGAATAATTACAATTCAATTTAAAACTAATTAAATAAAATTTGAATTCGTAAAAACAGATCGTATTGGTCTGATAATTAATCAAGTTATACTTATATTTCTCATACCTAGCCTTATTTTAATTGCAACAATATATATAGGAATGAGTAAAAGTGTTGCTGTCCAAGAAACGAAAACTTGTTAAGTTTGATGATATATGAATACAAATTATACACGAATTCTGCAATTTAATGAGTTAAAATTGTTATTTGATTGGGACAAGGGATATATTCATTAGGGGCAATTTTGCGTATCCCACTCAAACGCTTCAGAATTAAGTATATTCTCTTCTAAACTTTAAAATAATATATTTGTATAATTTTGTATATTCTCTTCTAAGCTTTAAAATAACATATTTGTATAATTTTGTAAAATATATATGATATTAACAACTGAATAGATATGCGAACGTTTTAACGGATTTTAAAGAAAAATACATAGAAGGAAAAATTAGCCGATCCGAACTGGAATTGGACTATACCCATCCGATTTTAGGCCTAGTTACACGGTATGGTTTTTCATCCAATTTCAACTGAAACAGTCCGATTCCAATCAAATTTAGGCTGAAACGGTGCGATTCCAGTCTAATATAGGCCGAAACAGTATGATTCCAATCAAATTTGGCCGAAACACGCTAACATCCTCCAATTTTTTTTTTTCGTGAACGTGATTCGAACTGGAGAGCTCTTGAATATCAACCAAGATAACTACCACCACACTATACTACGTACTTTTGTTACTAGAAAATATAACAACATGTAAATATGATGTGAAAGAGTGTGTTTTTAGTTATAATGCTTGTATTATATTGTATTAATGGATTATTTGATTGTAATCAGTTGTCTAAACATAAATTGTTGACAAATTATTTTTTTATCAATTTTTTTCCTAATTTTTTTTTAGTATAAAACAAGTTTCTGGCAAAAAAAAATCCGAGTTTCCGATCCGATTCGGCCGATTCTGACCGATTCACCCTATTCCGATTCCACAGTCAAAGACCGATCTTGATTCTGATTTCGATTTTTCCTTGGAAAAATACATACCGTTTGAATCATAAATATAATTTGTTTCCCTTAAACGGATAAAAAAGGTAATCATGTTAATATGAAAATTAACAAATTTCATCTAAAATTCTATTTGACTGAAAGAAAATATGTACGATAATTTGAAATATATTTAAAATGTGAAGAAACCTATAAATTATGACAATAAAACTGGAGTATTTAATATATGTCGTTAGACAATAATTAATGAAATATAAATTAAATCAAGTAAATTTTACTAATACGTGGGCACATGTATGACACCTAAATTTTCTCGCTCTCTCTCTCTTTATTCTTATTGTCACCCAATCTCTGTTTATTTCCTATCCTTGCGTGGCATATATATATATATATATATATATATTAATTAATTTATTTTCAAAATCGTAAATTAATTTTATCAATGTCTATCTTTTCAATCAAAAGCATCCCTTGTGCCAACATCTCGGGCAGAAGGTTCTGCGCTTTCAAGCGTAATACCAAATATTCACAGCAATAAATTATGAATTCATTAGAAAATGATAGATTAAAGACTTTTGCTTTTCCAGTCACCGTTATGTCAAGAAAATAGTCATTAAATGTATGGAGGCATGCACTTTGCCTCACACAATC
Source organism: Carex arenaria (assembly GCA_964058825.1). NCBI lineage: Eukaryota > Viridiplantae > Streptophyta > Magnoliopsida > Poales > Cyperaceae > Carex > Carex arenaria. The sequence goes on from CAXKVW010000660.1 coordinate 127,285, forward strand.
TTCATTTCTTATATGTCAACAAATGTCACGTTGTTTCGTTTTATTGATAGTAAAATGATGTACTATTCGTTCTCAAAATGGTAAGTAGTAGGATACAACTTCAATTTGAATTGACAGATACACATGATGAATGTATAACTCACAATCTCGCCAGATTCAGAGAAGAAAAAGTTCAGAAGGATAAACACAACATCACTTGAAAGCCATGCGACCCAAATTACTTTGAAACAAACCAGAATTAAAGAATATTGAAACACACACAAGCAAAAACTATTAGTTAGCTAGAAATGATACAACTTGGCATGATGCTCCTCAAAATTACTAGCTAGACTAAACATGTAACAAGTATCATGTGTAGCATAAATTCTAGATCTAGAGCTTTGGTCTCTCCAAAATTTTACAAAATTGGTCTTCGGTAAATGTTTTTTGAGTAAAATTGGAGGTCAAGCCACCCAACTATTTAATACCTTTGTTATTATAACGAAGGATTTCCCTTATCTGTGTTTCCATGATTCTCCTACATAGAGACCATGCGTGCCTTTGCCACTAGACTAAAAAGCTAGTTCTTGGTCTTCTGTATATGTTAAAAACAGTTCCGTCATCACTAGACTCCATTGCCTCCATTTCAACATATATGATCTACAGGCAGATCTAGATAAGTAATACACAATGTTATAAACAATAACAAAAATAAACTCAAAATGAAATGAAAAAAGTTTTATGGGTCCACTCATCCACACTCGTTCGAAACACTCCAAGATAAGAAGGAATCATCGTCAATGCCCCTTCTATGTTTTGTGCAAAGCAATTTCCAAACACTACTCCATTCAATTAAATGACAACAAAAGGAGGGGCAGTTTGGGGATAGATTTCTAACAAAAATTGAGGCCTGCTAACATTCACCCATATGTCACCCTCAGCTTGCCCACCAAGTCACCAACCCTATTGCTGCATGTCATCCACCTTTTCATAAGTGTAAATGGCCTGCTAACACTTGCCGAAACTGTACAGGGTTCACACATGGTGAGCTAGGATGGTTTGCCCAGACTAGTAAAATCAATTTAAAAGAAAAACTATTGAGGGATCTCTCAAGTATATATGAAATACAAGACAGAAATTTTATCAACCTCTTTTCTTAGGAAAGCAAGAATAGAGTAGAACTCCAAGTGGCCTATATGGGACTGGAATCAGCTTACCCACAACAGCTAAAAGCCAACTATCAAAAAATAAAAAAAAGAAAAAATAGCATCAATGTTAAGAAAAACCAGCCACAAATTGTTTGATTAAAGAAGCATAAAGAGGATAACATGAAATTAATAGGTATATAACTTAGTAATGAAGAGTGAGTCTCTAGTCAGGTACCAAGAAATTCATATCACTTTAACTAAAATTTTGAGTTTAGATCTGGACCGTGCTATCTTCTTTAGCACGAATATTAAAGTGGCTCCATGCTTTCCACCTCAAGCCGGATTGGCCCAGATTCTGATCGGACAGTCCGGATCTAAACTCGAGTTACTTCAGAGGATCCAGACTCAGGTACCAAGTACCAGCCTAACTGGTATCATACCACAGACAATAATTGCAAATCCTTTAATATGACTATGAGGATAAATCTAACTGCTGAAAGGTCTGCAATCAGTGAAATCTACATGTACATGTGCGATAGTACTATACCAGATTACCAGTAATTGTCGTTACAGTAAAGCTGTAAAGATATGGCCATGTAGGGGTTTGTTAAGAAAGAAAGAAGGGGAAGTTGATCCACAAATACAGAGAGAGAGAGACCTGAAGAAGGCAATAGCAAGAGAAACACACCAAAGCTTCCAGCTCAGTCTCACTGTTGATGTGAATTTTCCAAGGAACTCAATAATTAAAACCTTCAAGAAGAACAATTGTTAATACATGAAATCCAAGGGGGAATAGATACCCAATGTATATAACAAGTACATTTCATTATGGTACCTGAACAAATGTAGTTATCCCAATAATCCCAATGAAGAGATGGTTTTGCATAATCCCCTCAAAAATATTCAATTCCTCTTGCTTCCTAGAGTTAAACTCATTGAACACCTAATAATGAGAAAGAACTTGTGAATTTGTCTTTTAATCAGTCCTTGTAAAGGACATTTGCAAAATCTAAAATAGAAGGGTGAAAGAGTAATAGAACATACTTGACAAAAGACAAAGGTATTGAAAATGAACATGTTGTTCACTTTCTCGGCATGCGCTACATTGTCATTCTCCAAGCCGAGAATGTTCTGGCCTCTAAAATTGAGTGTGAGAATCACAGCAATTTGATATAGTGCCTGATATTAACCAAAGATCACTCAAATTAAAAGAAAACGTTCTTTTCATATATTATTGACATAAAAGAATTGTTCTTTATGAGAAGTTTTTATATAATGTACCTGAACAAACAAGTTCCTCCACATGATATTTGTTACCAGAGGCTCCCTATTAGTAAACACATTGAATAGAAATTATAAAAAAACAAATAAAAGTTTTTAAAATGAATTATCTTGCCATACACATGGAAAATACCTTATCATGCCTGAAAATAGTAAGAAGAAAAATATCAACATCTTTTAAACAATTCACAGAGGGGTATATGTCATGTGCACACCCTTTGTAGAAAGCATGGTATTTGTATGGAAACCATACATGAAATTCTTCCAACCCAATTATAAAGAATAAAAAATAACTATAAAGGCAACAAATAGATAAACAAACCTGCGACCAACAGGAGGCCGGTTCATAAGGTTGTCATTCGGAGGCTCCATTGCGAAAGCAAGAGCTCCTAGTGTATCCATTATCAGATTAACCCAAAGCAGCTGTTTAAACATAACTAAGTTATAACTGGAAAGCAAATATAGAAAAGTTATAATCCTAGTTATCAATAAAGGTTGGGATTTGGAAACTAGTGCTCAATCAACCTGAACGGCATTTAATGGAAGATTGCCAGTTGAAACAGCTGCCACAACATTTATCACAAGAGCTGCGATGTTTACAGTCAGTTGAAACTGAATAAATTTCTGGATATTTGCATAAATAGATCGGCCCCATCTCACGACCTAAATATTTACATAGGACAATAAGCTAACATCATTGAAAAATTGTAAGATATCAAATGGCTCCAATAACCACAAGAGATCACTGACAAGAACTTACTTTAACAACTGATGCGAAATTATCATCAAGGATTATAATGTCAGAGCTTTCTTTTGCTACCGCTGTTCCTTGAATGCCCATTGAGAGCCCAATATCAGCCTAAAAAAAGGTTCTTAGAAAATTCAAAATTTGATGAAGAATTCATAAATTCCTAATTGACATTCTTTAACCTCAATTAAAGCAGGGGCATCATCGGTTCCCTTTACAGTTACAGCAACAACATGGCCTCTGCTTCTCAGAGCTTTTACCAGAAGCAACTTATCATTTGGTGATGACCGACCCATTACCTAAAGAATGATGATAATCAGAAATACCAGAAAAAAAGTTCTTTATTTTGTAAGCCAGTTTACCCAGGGAAAATCTAAGTTAAATTTGTGTAAGCCTACTTGTCTTATAAAATGTAAAAAATATTGTCCTCTACTACTTGAGTAAGAAAGAAACCCATGTAACATCTTTTCCATTCTGATTTTTGCAGAGAAACAGTGAGGAAGAGCTAGTACGGACAACTTCACAAAATTTCCAATGTTTTCTATGTACAGTAAGCATAACCATAACATCTGCTGTTTCACAAGACTATACATGAAATCTTTGACAATAACAGGGATATATATGACCTCCATGCACTAAAATTTGCATTTTCTTCTGTTGACTTTTCTTCTGTTTGACAATAACAGGGGTATACATGAAATCTTTTTCAAATTGACTTTGGGAAATAAATTGAATTGAATAGAATAAGGTGTAAATGCACATACAGATATTTTCTCAGCGACTTCCTCTCTTTCTGCATCAGAGAGAGAGCGAAAAACTCTGCCTTCGATGAGGGTCGGCTCGGTTGCCTCTGGATCTGTGAGAATCCTACATTCCAAGGCGATAGCTTTGGCTGTTTTGATATTGTCTCCAGTGACCATGCGCACCTATTTTTTATATGACAGTTGCTAAATTAGTTGCAAACTACTTGACACATAACTAATTATTCTAGACTTGTTCTCTTACCTTCACACCTGCACGAAGACACAGCTCAACAGCATCTTTTACTCCAGGCCGGCATGAATTCTAGAAAAATTATAAGTTGACAATAATTAAAAAAGGAAAGAAAACCTTCTAATAACCATTATCGTGTATCCTGCAAAATGATAGTCACACTGAATTCTGAAATATCACTAGATAATGCTCACTTCCATTTTATAAAATTCACCCAAATCACTCCTTGATTCTTGTTTATTATAGTTTAATAGAATATAATGAGTGAGACTTCAGCAACTTTGACAAAAATTACGAAGACAAGGATTAAGTAGATTGAACAGAGTTTCAATTTTTGTAGTTGCATAATACACAATGATTCTTGAAGTATTGTGACATGAAATAATGATACTTTTCCAGGGGCAAAGTAGAGCAATTTTGAAGTTTTCAAAAACTTTCACCCGCTCTAAACACTTTATTCACGCCATCAGAAGTTAGCAATTCTTACCTTAATACCAACTATACCAAGTAGCACCAGCTCGTTTTCAGGTATGATACTCCAGTAAAACCTCTCATCCTCTTTTGGCATTTTTTCTATCTCGAAGGGCCTATATGCAAAAGCAATACACCGGAGGCCAGCTTCCGCCATTCCTTCAATCATATTCTTGATCTCTTCCATCTAAAATTTTCCCATCCGTAATAATTAAGTTACAAAGTACAATGAACAATGAACTTTGACTGAGATACAAGGTATCAGACAAAGTAGACAGCAAAAGTGAGGTTTGCTTGACCTTTTCAGGTGTCATAGACTGTGCTAAACCACTGGAATCAAGCCAACATGTACAACAGGAAAGAACAATTTCAGCTGCTCCTTTCCAGTGCAAATGCACCTCTGAACCTTCCTTCAATGACCAAAAAAAAAAAAAAAAAAAAACACACGTCCATGTAAATGAAGCAAAATTTCCCAGAAGACCTACTGTATTCTGGCAATATATGCGTTATCTCTTATTAATTTTCAAGGTATGAAGTAGAGTACTTGGAAAAATATATACCTTATGGCAAATACTATGTACAACTAATAACAAAAAAGGAAATCAAATCATTCAAACAGAGATGAAATATTCTGTTAAGATATGAGTTCATTATTCTAGAAAATCACAATATTAATATCACTTTTCTGGACCGATGTTGTATCCAACCAAATGCTCACTAGATTTTATTTTTTCTTTCCCTGACAAAGACAAATAAAGCATCTTTTACAGCACCATTGAATAAAAATATATCAGTATTACATAGTTTAGAAATAATTTGAAATTACTAATGCAAGAAAAATGAGGGTGAGTACTCAAGAAGAGCTTATTACCACATGAACAGCAACACCAGCAAGCTTTTTCTCTGAGTTAAAAGGGTAGGCATGTAGGATTGTTGATTTTGCCCTTTCTTCATTGAATATCATCCCAAGCTATATATGTTGGACATTTGAAAACAAGATTATACAAAGATCAGCATCTCTCTTGACTATTTGAAAGGATGACATGAGTTTTAGGTTATTTTTACTTTCACTTTATATAATATTAAAGTTAACTTCATGATTTACTAATTTCAACATCTTTACCTGTAGTCCCCAAGAAAGAATTGCCTTCTCTGTAGGAGACCCAGTTATCTCTATTTCTTTGCCATCCTGTCAAGCAAGCCAGCAACTTTTAAGTACATTCTATTACCAATTTCCATGAAATCTGGAAAATTTCACACATGAAATCTTTTATGTTTTTGAGGGTGTATAAGATGTTTCTTATAGAATCAACATTTTAGTTTATAATTGTTTTTTCCAAGGGAAGCCAGCTCACAAAAAATATCAAATATCACTTTTTTTTAGCTTATCTTATTTTAATTTAAAACTTTACCCCTGGAATAAACACACTTCCAGATGTATTCTGAGCTATTCCTTCAATAAGGAGAGAAATTAATATGTCAGAAACGTGACTTGACTTCTTCTTCAAGTATTCTATATTCTCTCCTCCAAAATAGGCTTCCACAACTGTCATCTAAAATTTAAGCCAAGAGAATAAAATTAAATCAAGTTATATTTATATACTCACAATCAAATGGGAAGACCTTTTATTTACCTCGTTTAATGTTATTGTGCCGGTTTTGTCACCCAAAATGGTTGTGACGGACCCCATAGTTTCACAAGCTGAAGGTGTCCGCATCTGCAATGGAAGTCATTTAGAATTACTATATGTGTTTTGGGTTTTAGATATGGTATTTTGTGTTTTTTGAATGTGCATTTTTTCTTGTTGACTTGATGTTGTGCATGAATATGCATTGTTAGTCCATGCATGAAATGAAGACATACCAGAGCCTTGTCAGACATTAGTTTTCTCATGGAGTAAGCTCGGCTACATCAATGGAAGAAGTTGGTAATATAAATATTAGACAAAACACTAGCAGCAATGACCATAAGCAGTGATAATTAAAAAAAAAAAAAAAAGGTGAACATTTAGTGTCTATAAAGTAATCAGAAATATTTAAGAAAAAGAAATAACGTATATACGTCAAGGTGACAGCAAGTGGTAGCCCTTCTGGCACAGCAACTACAACAATTGTTACCTGTTGATAAAAAACAGTTAAAAGTGCATACAGGAAGAAGCAATGATAACAAAACATAATTGAAGCAATATACACATATACATTTTTTTCAATTAATTATTTGGAACATTATTATTAGACGCACCTTTATATTTACAGCATATGCCATTGTAACAGAACATGATCTGTTTAGTTAGTTAGTCTCCATCTTGTATTCTTGAGACTTGCCTATATATATGAGGCCTCTGTAAACATTTGTGGTTAATGAAAACATAACATTCAAACAAACTCTCTCTCTCTCTCTCTCTTTCCTATTATGGTATCAGAGCAAGGGCTCTTTTCTTTCTTTCTTGCTTGAGCATACTGAGATTGCTGACAACAATAGCAACCAGTGTAAATTTCGATCCTCCTGCTACTTCTGCCCCAATTGATCCTGTCATCCACATCTCCATTCCTGTGTCAACTAAGCTTACCAGAGACAACTTCTTGACATGGAGATCTCAAATAGAACCGATTCTTGATGGATTTGGCCTCTCATGGTTCGTTGATTCTGCTATTTCTCCACCTAACAAGGATCTCTCTACTACTGGTGTCTCCACTCCTAATCCGGCCTTGCGTGGCACAAGCAAGATCGCTTCTTGTTGGAATGGCTTTGTACCACAATCACCGAGGAGGTTCTTGCTCAGTACACGAATTGTCAGACAGCTTTGGCACTCTGGTCATCGCTTCACCGGGTATACTCCGCCATTTCCACTGCTCGGATCATGGAGTTGAGGAGATCTCTGCAATCCGCGACTCGAGGCAATCGGAGATGCAATGTGTACTTTGAGTAGATGAAGCGTATCGCCGATCAGCTGGCGGTTGCCGGTGATCCTGTCCCTGAGTCCGATCTGGTCCGATCAATCCTAAGTGGACTGCGTCCGGACTTCAACTCATTTGTCGTAGCCATTACGACCAGATCTGTCCCGATCTCTCTGGTGGATCTTCATGGTTTCCTGCTGTCTCATGAATCTCTCCTCCTCTCACAGAATCCTTCTCTCTCTACTAACTCCGTCGATCTAGCAGCCTTCTACTCTGGCCGAGGCCTTGGGAGAGGAAGACGGGGCGGAGGCCAACCTCACTTCTCCTCTAATTCTCAAGGGGGAACCCATTTTTACAGAGCAGTTTTTAGTGCGTACAGAGTTCGAACTTTTGATGGACCAAAATAACCCTGCTCATCAGCGTTCGAATTTTACAGAGTAAATCTTCTGCCTTTGATGTAGAGGTATTTTGGTCCATCAAAAATTCGAACTCTGTACGCACTAAAAACTGCTCTGTAAAAATGGGTTCCCTTCTCAAGGTCCACTCTTACCTACTCCTAATCTGGGCTTCCACTCTGGCCCAAACTATTCTTCTGCAGGCCCAAATCGCACCAAACAGGCATATGCCAATGCTGGCCGAGGAAATACAATTTCTTCCAATTAGACTGGGACTTCTCATACTCAGCCGAATGGTGATAGGCCACAGTGTCAAATTTGTAGGAAGAGAGGGCATGAGGCACTCGAGTGTTGGTATTGATTCGACAATGATGCATATCCTTCTCCACCACAAGCCTTTCTCAATACCACATCCTCTACTCCGGATGAAGGATGGTTCCTTGACTCGGGTGCGACTCATCATGTCACCTCCGACGTAAACAACCTCACCTCCTTCCATGCTTATGGTGGACAAGACCGTCTTCAAGTTGGTAATGGCTCTCACCTTATCATTCAAAATCTTGGCCATTGTTCTCTCTCTTCTTCTAATGGTTCCTTAGATTTGAATGGTGTCCTACATGTACCACATATTACCAAAAACCTAATTAGCATCTCAAAATTGACCAAGGATAATG